>PVIJ01005424.1:0-102500 GCA_004024925.1 Scalopus aquaticus
AGTCTAAATATTTGTTGAAGACTATTTTGTCCTTATCTATTTTCTTCTAGTTGTTCCTGCCCATTGTTAAAAGTGGAATGTTGAAGGAAGGACCCTACCACAAATATGTTTTTCCCAACATCTGATTTCAGATTTGATATTTGCTATTAATTGATATTTGATATTAATTGCCATATAAATTTCGATGTTTCCTTGCTTTGTATAAATTATGAACATTGATGAGTGTTATGGTTTCCTAATGTATTGTTCCCTTAATCATTATATGGTGTCTATTCATTTGTTACCTTTTTTAAGTTGCAATATATTTTATGTATGGAAAGTACAGCTGTATCTGCCTTCCTTTGGGTCCAATTTGCTTGTGTGATCATTTTGAAATGCTTTACTCTGAGCCCAGTTTTATATTTGGAGCACAAATGAATTCCCTGGAGACAATATAGAATTGGACTTTTATTCCCAGTCCAAACATACACTTAATCCATTTGCATTTAGACCCAATTATTGATATTTTAAGGTCTATTTTTGCCTTTTTATCTTTAATTTTGCAGTTCTCTTTCCTTATTCAAATTATTGTGTGTGATCTTCTCTTCAGTTTAGACATGCTAACTCTTCAATATTTGAATGAGTCCAGTGTTTTCAACCCCCTTCAGCATCTATTTTGTGAGAATTTCTTTAATTATCCCTTATACCTGAAGGAGAGCCTTGCAGGATAAAATATTCTTGGCTGATAGGTTTTTGTTTGTTGGTTGGTTTGTTTGTTTAGATTTGTTTATGCATGCAAGCTGGGGTACAGGCCAGAGGCATGGGGTGGCGAAAGGGTTCACCAGAGACAGAGTGGGCAGCAGAACAGGCAGATCAACGGAAACACACTGCTGAGGGGAGCAGTGGGTGAGGCAGGAGAGGTCTGCTGCGACATGTGGGAATCTCCCCAGCTGGGCGTCTAACTCGCCTAGTTGCTGCCAACAGCTCCACAGGGCAGCACTTAACCGCTGCCCCACCAGGGAGGCTCTTGGCTGGTAGTTTTTACCTTAAATATGTTGATCATGTTGTTCCATTCTCCCCTTGATCACAGTATTTTTTTCAGAGAAATCTTATGTTAGCCTTTATAAATTTTCCACCTCTTCACTCTAGCCACATTTAATATTCTTTCCATGTCTTGAATTGTTAGAAGTTTCACTACTATCTTTTTTGTTTTTGTTTTGACATAGTTGCCATTTTGTTCAGTTACCATGATTGTTCTTCTAGCTTTATGAAATTGTGTAGCTACTTCCTTTCCTAGGTTTAGGGACTTTTCCTCTACTATTTCTTTAAATAAGTTCTCTGTTGCACTCTCTCTCTCTCTCTCTCTCTCTCTCTCTCTCTCTCTCTCTCTCTCTCTCTCTCTTTCTCTCTCTCTCTCTCTCTCTCTCTGCCCCATTGTCTTCCCCATTCTCTCTCTCTTCCCCATTGTTTTTCCTCATGGATTCAGATATTTAGGTGTATCATTACAGTCTTTCTTTGTATCTCTTCCCTGATTTCTTTGTGCATCTTCATATTCAAAATCACCAATTCAATTTTCCCTTTGGTGTATTCTACTTCCATAACTTTCTCCAGAATTTTCCATTCTTTCATTGAACTATTTTTATCCTGCATCTCTTTTATTTTACAAAAACTTCAATTTTAATATTGGGTCTGTTAATTTTATTTTTTCTGGTATTCATCTTTTTTTCCCCTGAATTTTCTTGGAGAATTCTGATCATTTTTCTGCAATTTCCCTGCTTTCTTCTACTACTTTGAATTATTTTATCATGACATGTTAGAACTCTTCATCTGACAGAAAGAAGAAATCTTCCATGTCTTTGCAATTGGGATGTAGAGCTATAGTATTCTCCTGAGGATTCAGGTTGTCATTCACTGTGTTTTTTCATATGCCTATGTTTTGCTTTTGGGGCCACATTTTTGTGGTGGAGGTTCCACCAAGCATTGGTCAACTCTTTACTTGTCTTGGGATAGTACCAGAAATGCATGGCTTCTGTGGCTGGTGGGATTTTGCTGGCTATGGCCTGCCCTCTGTGTTCATCCAGGAATTTTACTGTGGACCTGTACTGCTGTTACTGTCGATTAGCCTTCTGCTGTTATGGATATGTATTCATTCACCTGGATGGAAAATTAAAAGAAAGTAGTTCTATAAAATAGAGAAGTCATTTTTATTTTTTTATCTATCAGATATATTAAAATATGATATTGAATGTGCAAAACACTAATATGTGTCATAATATGTGAAATCATATTATTTACAGGGAAAACATTTAGTATTGGATAAAAAAATTGTCCTTATAAGAAACCATACCTAGATAATCACTCATAAAATAACCAAATGTATATATATGTTGCATGCATTTAGGAAATTTGTTTATAGATCTTCAAAATCAATATTTTAAATCTAGTTTTATATTATTTTAAACAATCTACCTCAAATATTGATAATAGATAAATTTGTGGTTCCCCTATATACATATTGCTTTGGGAAGACAAGCAAAATTGCTAAGATACTTAAAATTATGCATGCAATGTAAAGCCGCTGGATCTACTAAATTTAATGAGTTACAAGCTAAAACTCAACTTAGGAAACAATAACACTTTTTAACACACAAATAAATGTGTTTGGTTGTTTCACTCTTCATTAAACAGTAAACTGGGCTCCCTTACTTTCATCAGTATTTCCATCAGATAGCAAGCAACTCTGAGTTGTTGTTGTTTGTTAACATTAAATTGTTGGTCTTAAAAAACATTATTAAATGTACTTGCACCAACAGAATATTTTGTAAATTCATAAATATACATTTATAAAACAGTTAATTGCAATTTTTGTGCTGAGGGGAGCAGCGGGCGAGGCAGGAGATGTCTGCTGTGCCATGTGGGAATCTCCTGGGATGGGCATCAAACTCGTTTCGCGGACAGCTCCAAAGCACAACACTTAACCACTGTGCCACCAGGGAGACCCAAGGACTTGCAATTTTGATAGTATATTAATAGTTCTGAGTCACAGAGGTAATCTTACCTCTGCTCCAAGAGGTCATCTATGAAATAGACTGTGAACTGAAATAGTAAATGAATATCCTAAATGTAAGCTGGTGTTCCCTTTTTAAGATCACACATAGTTTTTTTGGATCACACATAGTTTTAACATACCTCAACTAATTGTAATTTACTTTCAAAGTTTTATTTTTAAAACACTAATCTTAATTACTTTAATGTTATATTTTCAGTGATGTATGTCAAAAGCATTCACATTCTGTGTTTAATAGGGAATATTCAGTTGTTTTCATATAGCATGGAGTTAAAATAACATTCTAACACCAATTGATAGATTATAAAATGTTACATTAAAATGTTTATGAAATGTTGCAATAAAATGTTTTGAGATGTTTAATTTACAAATTTCAGGGTAAGTTATTTTTGAATGATGATAAAATATATTTAATGTTATTTTCAAGTTTTTATCTCCACTATATAAAAGAGAAAATTGAATCTCAAAATTATCCATTGATTTTGGAACACAATTTTTTAAGTTTATATACTAATGAAGGATATAGTTCCTTATTTTGTATTAAATTTTAAAAGACTAAACCAAAAGAAGGTATGTTTTTAGCCCAATATGTAAATCTATTTCTTATTATGTGCTTATCTCTGTGGTAATCAGAACAGGTTAGAAATAATATTGACTCCATTCCTTTTATCCAATTATCTAAAAATATAGAAAATATGTTGTCCAACAGTTTAATCTAGTACGTTGAATTACAGCCTGCCTTAATATTTCATTACCATGTGAACATATTTAGAGCACATCAAAATGCTAATTAGTTGTCAGAATAATACAGCATTCCATGCAGAATTTTCTTCTGTGGGAACAAAAATTAGGATCACCTTACAAAACCTAGAAAAATATATTCTTCTTAATTGGGAGAGCAAATCTATCATTTACTCATTTTTTCTTGTTGGTTATAATTAGCCTTTTTGAAAGTTCATTTGATCACTAGGCTTCCACTTTTATATTTGTATATTTAAATTATAAAGTCATAGTTATTTTTTCTAAGTAGTTATTGTTTTTTAAGGTAGACATGGCTCTCTTACCACATTTGAAAAATATGGGTTTGATTGTTTATTTTTATTTCAATTATTTTATAATTTCTATTAATTTTATATATAACTAGACTCTAAAAAAATAAGTTCAACGAACTCAAAAAAGTTTTACCTTATATTCAAAATATTTCCATGCAGGAGAAACACATAAGTTGTTCTATAAATTATTATTTATAAATGTGACTATGTCTCATAGTATTTACTACTTAAAGGTATTGTTTTTCATAATTATGTCTTATTAAATAGGTATGGTTTTTACTCTTTTACTCACCAATAATTATGGCTAAATGAGAAAAATATTAAAACATCAAATTAAAAACATACAATTCATAATCTCTACTATTGTTGATATAACTTTATTGTTCTTTCATTATTTTTTATCTAATTGCTCTTGCTATTATTCCCAACACTATATGGATATCTGTGCATTTTACCTGACCTCAAAGGAAAAGCTTTCATTTTCAAAAAATTGAGCATGATCTTAGCTGTGATTTTCTCACATTATTTTTTATTCTGTTAAAGCATGCTTCTTTGTTCTCCATTTTTGAGGAATTTTATCATTAATGGATGTTGAATCCTAACAATTGCATTGTTAATGTTTTGTTGAGTATCTGCATATATCTTCATAAGAGATTATATCAGTAATTTTAATTTTTGTGTGATGTTTTGTCTGTTTTTGCAATCAAATATAAGGATAAAGCATTTGGAAGAGTTTGTTCATTAGATTTTTTTAGTTTTTTGTTAATTATTTATTTTTAACTAAATAAACTTAAGGTATCCCTATCAAGTGCTACAGCCACCAGCGAACTGGGAGCAGACACAAGCCACAGCCAGGGCCTTCGAGGATGTAGCTTTTCATTATGAGCCACGAGCCGCACCTAGGAATTATATCCCACTCATCATTCAGTCACCAGCAACTTTGATCAGACTGGTGCCTCACCTTGGGTTTCACAGGGCCTTGCCCACATCAGGCATCTTCAAGAACACTCTGGTAAGTACCCCTGACTGAAGGTCCACACACCAGATACTCAAGAACAGACACAAACTCGATTATGGCTTATGGCCTTAAAGAGACAAGATTTTCAACATAGGACCCCAGCCACAACTGGGAGTGCATCCCATTATGTGCTTACCCAATTTCAACTCCAGGATTAATCATCTAACTTTTCACTATGGCCCACCTGCCAGAATCAGAAAACGCATCCATTCAGTGCTCAGTCACCAGCAGCTTGGGAGCAGAATCAAGCAAAAGGCTGGGCCTTATAGGGTCAACATATTTATCAGGGATTTTCAGCAACCCTTTTCCCTCCTGGCTAACAGAAACATGCCTTGAGCCACCATTCTGGCAAGGCAATTTTCCAGTGACTCAGCCTATCGACTTAGCATCCTCCCAGAACACCCAGGAACCAGAACAAGACCTGGAAGGTATCTGCAGAGACTCAGGTACCACCACAGATGCTACAAGACCCGAGTAGTTGTGCTCACCATCAAGTAAATACCCAGAACATGTGGGTGAATGAATCATACACAACAAATACCCTAACAGCAAGAGAGTAAACCCAAGAAACAGTGGTTAGAAGGAAAGATTCAAATTGTCAAGCAAGCCATTACAGGATTGATACACCACAAAAGAAAACAAAACCCCAGATATAAAGCACAAATACATAAAAATGCTTCTTTACCTATCTGGCATGGAATTAAAGATGGTCACGATTAAGAAAGTCAAAGAACGGTGCAACACAAAGAAAACACAGCAAACAAAATGAATACTATTAGAAGCACAATCAATAAACTGAAGAATGAAATTAAAACTTTTTTTAAAAATTTATTTACTTATGCATTCAAGAGCTGGGATGCAGGCCGGAAGTGTGGGGTGGTGAGAAGATTCACCAGAGACAGAGTTGGGAGGAGAACAAGCAGATGGACCAAATACACTGCTGAGGGGAGCAGCTGGCGAGGCAGGAGAGGTCTGTTGCGCCATGTGGGAATCTCCCCAGCTGGGCATCGAACTTGCATAGCAACTGCTGACAGCTCCACAGCACTGTAACTCAACCTGTCGGGCCACCGGGGAAGGCCCAGAAATTGAAACTTTTATAAAGAAAATAACGGAATGATAATGGGAAGTGAAATATTCAGGAAAAAGACATGGAAGTAGTATGAATTAAATGGAAGAATTAATCAATTATTTTGAAAATGAAAAGAAGAAAAATAGAAAAGGAAAGAGAAAGAAAGGGAAAGGTTTGGAAAAAACACAGAATTATTGACACCATGAGAAAAGAAAATATAAGACCCCTAGGAATCCTAGGTAAGAAGAGAGAGAGAAGGGAACTGAGAATCTATTTAAGGAAATAGTAGAGGAGAACTTCCAAAGCTTACAAAAAGAAATGAACATAAAAATACAAGAAACAAAAAGAACAAATAGTTATCTAGATGAAAGGAAAATTACAGCAAGACATATAATAGTAGATCTCCCAAGAATCCAAGACTAATAATAATAATAATAATAATAATAATAATAATAATAATAATAATGAAGCTGATGAAGATGAGGAAATAGCCTATAGTAGAACACCAATTAGAATGAAATCATATCTCTCTAAAGAAACAATAATAGCAGGAAGAGAATGGAATGAAAAAAATCAAAAACCAAAAGAAAAAAACAAAAAAAGCCAGCCAAGCATACTCGCTCCTGCTAGACTCTCCTTTATGTAGGATAGTAATATACAGGCCTATTCAGACAAAGAATATTAAGTATTTTGCAGTCACCAAACTCTGCCTCCTAAAAATATTTGGAAAAGTGTTAGGATCTACACAAGAGAGAGGGATAATAAAGAACTGAATGGAGGCTCTGCATCTGTCTTCTATTGTCATCCCTGGAGAGTTTTAAACATTTTAAGTCACCAAACAGAATTCATTTCAAATTTAACCTTTTCTTGGTTTCTATATTATTTACTTTTCTAACAGAACTGCCTCAGTTAATTTGAAAACTTCCAACATCTGTACTCCTCAGCAAGAAAGAATGATGTTCGCCACTGAAATTTACTATGACATTTATAATATTGGTTTCGAATTGTATTGCAGGAAATAAAAGGATATTATCATGTAGATGTTAGCTACATCACAGTGTGTGAAGGCTTCATATGACTTGATGGGTAGATTAATACCCAGTCTGGTATAGACTGAGAGTTTTTTAGTTTAGTTTAGGTTAGTTTAATTTTCATGTCAGTTTTTTTAAGTTCTGGCTGTAAGGGGGATTTTATACACACACACACACACACACACACACACATATATATATAATATATATTATTTAATTGTGGTGTATCATTAAACAGTTACCTAATTATGAAAGAAAAAATCTTTACCTTGATATTTCTTCTTACAGTTTTTTGAATGCACATTGTATTGCAATGAAAAGATAATAAATAGGTTGGAAGACATATGAGGGAATTTTGTGTGTGTGTGTTTATTGTAAGAAAGCAAAAAATATATATTTAAGAATGTTTTCAATTTACAGCAGGTACATGTATTTTCTTTTTAATTGCTTTTTTTTTTTTCAAGGAACAAACTCAAAATAAATAAATTTTGATAGAAATAAGTTGAAACACTTTATGAAAATGTTAGAGTAATGATTAAAGTGTATTATAAGATGGTGCTTTATTTTGATTTTTTTGCTGAATAGAAATATATTCAAAATGAGGCTAGACTTTGTGCAATTTGGCAGTGAGTAATTTATCTCTCAAAGTAACACACAAAAGTAGTAAGATGTAAATTATTACTATCTTGATTCAATTTTTATTTTATTCCCAATGATTTTAGCACACTATTTTTGTATTTGCAAACATTTGCTAATGGATAATAAAGATACATAAGCTGAAAAAAAGATATATTTCAAAGCTTGCAAGTTAAACTTACTCCTAATACTACATCTTATATGTATTAGTAAGTGTACTTATTTTAAATGATGACACAATATTAGGTTTTAACTTTATTATTTTAATATGTTCCGTCAAAATATTTTATTTGTTCCAACATATTAATGATTATATGGGAAAACTTATTTTAAAACAGTATAAGATTATTTTTGCAACATTGAATAAAATGCTTTTGCTTCCAAAAAAATTAAGAAATACTGAGTCCAGAATTAAGCAAACTCCTTCACTCAGGTAATATATATGCATATATATATATATATGTATGTATGTATGTATATATACACATACATACATATATGTATGTATATATATGTACACACACATATATGTGTGTGTCTGTGTGTGTGTGTATGATTATTTTTATCTGTTACATTATATTATTGTGTATTCCCCATAGGTTATTCACTACTGATTCACCTGTGAACTGTCACCATAGTCCCTTATGCTCTTTTCTCCAGCGTTTTGAACCCTTATCCTCCCACTCCCTTGCTGAATGTCTCTTATTTGGTTCCCCTATATTACTGCTGTAAGTGAAACCATTCGATATTTTTCTCTTTCCTTCTGGCTTATTTTGCTTATCATGATCCCTTCTAGGTCCATCCATGTTGCTGCAAATGACATGAGTTTATCATTTTTGATTGCTGAATAGTATTCCTTTCTGTATATGTACTACATCTTCTTGATCCAGTCATCTATTTTTGGGCATCTGGGTTGTTTCCATATCTTAGCTATTGTAAACAGTGCTGCAATAAACATGTGGGTGCATGTATCCTTTTGGATCAATGTTTTTGTATCCTTTGGGTAGATTCCCAGGAGTGGTATTACTGGGTCGTATGGAAGCTCCATTTTTAGCCATTTGTGGAACCACCAAACACCTTTGCATAGTGGTTGGACCAGTTTACATTCCCACCAGCAGTGTAGGAGAGTTCCTTTTTCTCCACATCCTTGCCAACATTTGTTGTTGCTTATTTTTTTAATGTGGGCCCTTCTCACTGGTGTGAGGTGGTATGTCATTTTGGTGTCTATTTGCATTTCCCTGATTATAAGTGGTGTTGAACATTTTTTCATGTACCTGTTGGAAATTCTCATTTTCTATTGGGAGAAGTGTCTTTTTAGCTCTTCTGCCCATTTTTTGACTGGATTGTTGACTTTGTTGTTTTTTTTTTTAAGAGTTATTTATTTATGCATACAAGCTGGCATATAGGCCAGAGCTGTGGGGGCGGTGAGAGGGTTCACCAGAGACAGAGTGTGGAGAAGAACAGGCAGATCACCATAAATAGACTGCTGAGGGGAGCAGCGGGAGAGGCAGGAGAGGTCTACTGTACCATGTGGGAATCTCCCCAGCAGGGTGTCGAACTTGTGTCGCCTCTGCTGACAGCTACACAACACAGCGCTTAACCACTGTGCCACCAGGGAGGCCCCTGTTGACTTTGTTTTTGTTGAGTCCTGTGAGCTCTTTGCAGATTTTTGTGATCAATTCCTTATAGGTTGTATTGTGTGCAAAAATTTTCTCCCAGTCAGTGGGGTGTCTATTTGTTTTGCTTAATGTCTCTTTTGCTGTGCAGAAGCTTTTAAGTTTGATGGGGGATGTGCCTTTAAAGATTCTACTGAGATGTATATTGTGTAGTGATTTGCCTATGTTTTCTTCCATCTATTTTATAGTTTCATGTCTTACATTCAGATCTTTAATCCATTTTGAGTTAGTTTTTGTTCATGGTGTGAGGTAGTAGTCTAGTTTCACTTTTTTTCCAAGTAGCAGTCCAGTTTTCCCAGTACCATTTATTGAACAAACTGACCTTATTCCATTGCATATTCTTTGCACCTTTGTCAAAGATAAGTTCAAATAACAAATATATTGACTCCATAAATAGGTAAGCTTTGCTTTCCTTTAGGGTTGTTGGCCTTGTTTGTCTACATGTTCCTAAGGCAACAATCTGGGCCTTATGATGCTACTTTTTAAAGTAAATTAGCACAACACCAGTTACCAGCTCCTCAGAAGCAAACAGATCCGTGAGGTACAAATATTTTATTTTTTTTTTGCTGAGTGACAACCTTGAAGGCACCTAGCACCCCACTCAGACTGCAGGTGCATTCAGGCACCTCCCAGTGGACTGGGCCACAGTCTGGCCCTCTAACTACCTTCCCCTAGACAGGGACCCTCATTTACCCCCAGGAATCTCTGGCAACCCTTTCCCTCCTATCTATTAGAGAAAAGACCTCAGCCACTGCTCTGGTAGGGGTAAGGTCCCAATAACAGACTCTGGATTCAACCCTCCAACTCCCCTCCCAGCTACAAGACCAAAACTTGGGACAGCATTGTGAGAGCCTCTCACACCATCAAATATCCTACAAGATTCCAATAACTACCAAAAATCAAGTAAATACTCACAACAATGGGAAAGAAAGACACATATAGAACAAAAACAACAAATACAGCACAGCAAATTCAAAGCAAACAATCAGGAGGACAAACCAAATGGTCAAGGAAGCCCTCAGGGAAATAATATACCACACTGAGAGCATCAAATTTCAGAACCAACAACACTGACACAGAAGAATTCTCTTGCCTGCCAGATAATAAATTCAAAATTGTTGTCATTGGGCCTCCCTGGTTGTGCAAGGGGTTAACACTTTGTGGTCCGCTCACATATTAGTACATGTTTTTTGGCAACAGTATCAGGTGACCACTCACGTATTAATTCGTGTTCATCTAGTCTCTGGTTTTTCACGCCACGGTGGATTTATTTGAAACTATTAGGAGCTATTTCTTTGATCATATTCAGTCTAGAAGCTTTACACATTGTTTTGGTGAAAGTGTAAGGTGTTTTATGAGAGATATTACAGTTTTTTTAATATCCAGTAGTTCAGGAGTTGTGTGTGTTTTATTGAATGCTTATACCATTCATACGGTGGCACAGCAAATGGCCGGCCCCAATGGCTGGTAAATTTAAAGGGCACTGGCACACAAAGTGTTAAGCACAGCACTACAAAGCTATCCAGAGCCACTGCAACGTGAGTTCAATACCTGGCCAGGGAGATTCCCACATGGTACAGTAGACATCTCCTGCTGTACCTGCTGCTGCCCTCAACAGTATACTTCAGTTGATCTGCCTATTCTGCTCCCCACTCTGTCTGGTGAATACTCTCACCACCCAACACCCCTGGCCTACACCCCAGCTTGTATGCATAAAATAAATACATAAATCTTTAAAAAAACACTGTTGTTATTAAGGGAGTTGAACAATACTCAGAAAAGCAAATCAAAATTATACAAGAAAATGCAGAAGAAAATATGTTATAATAAATGTAATCAACAAACAGAAGAACAGATTAAAACTTAAAGGAGCTGCAGGATGTTAAAAGATCAATGGAGGAGCTTAATCATTCTGTAAAAAGCCATGGAATTCTAATATATGAATCATGAATCTCAAAGACACAGACACAGAAAGAACCAAAAAAGAACAGGAAGAGAGATTCCAAAGAAAAAGAATGAAGAAATACTTTGAGAATTAGTGGATCCCATGAGGAAAGGAAATGTAAGAGTCATAGGAATCCCAGAAGATGTGGAACGAGAGCTGACAAAAAAAAAAAAAAAATATATATATATATATATATATATATATTTGAGGAAATAATTAAGAATTCCTCAAACTTGAAGCAGGGAAATAAATGGATGTACAGGAAGCTAGAAGGATGCTAAAATGCCATAATGAAAGGAGAACTACAGCAGGACACATAATAGTGAATCTTCCAAGAGTCCAAGACAAATAAAAAATAATGAAGCTGATTAGGGGAAATAAACAGAAAACCTATACAGGAAATCTGATCAGGCTAACATCAGATTTCTCAGAGAAAACAATATGGCCAAGAAGAGAATAGAGTGACATATTTAAATAAAACTCCAAGACAGAAAATGCCAGCCAAGAATACTTTGCCCTGCAAAACTCTTCTTCCTATTTGAGAAAAAATAAGGACTTTATCAAACAAAATCCTCAGATAGTCATTACTACTAAACACCCCTTTTAAAAAAATTATAAGAAATCTGAAAATCTAAAACAACAAAGGAATGAACATTTAAAACTAAACAAGGGATTGAATAGAACTATGAAATGATCAACATTATGACAATAACTGACTTGTACTTATCAATAATCATCTTAATATTTATGGATTTAAGTCACCAATAAAAAGACACAGTAGCAAGCTGGATACAAACAGAATACAACCTTGTGCTGCCTCCAGGAATAAAAAATCTAAATTCTAAAGATAAAAATAGATTGAAAGTAAAGAGTCAGTAAACAATTCTATAAGCAAATCCCTCTGAAAATAGTCAGAAGCAGCCTTATTTATGTTAGGTAAAATAGACTTAAAAAGGAGACAAGAGACATAGACACTCTATAATAATCAAGGGGACAATATACCAAGAAGACAAAGCAATCATCAATATATACTTCTCAATGAAGGAGCACCAAATTATATTAGAAAATTAGTATCATATCTGAAAATAAACATTGGGGAAAATACACTTGTGGTGGGAGACTTCAACACTGCATGTTCACCAATAGACAGATGGACAAGACAAAAAATAAATAGCTATAATATCTAGACCACTTGAGCCTAACCAATATCTATAAGACACTGCACCCACCAAAAATTGCATACACAGTTTTTCTAAATTGCACATAGATCATTCTTCAGGATAGACCATATACTGGATCACAAGACAAACATCAACAAGTGCGTGAAGATTGAAATCATACCAAATATATTCTCTGACCATAAAGGCATCAAACTAGCAATTAACTATTGAAAGAAAGAAGGAGCTCCCACACTACATGGAGACTGAACAGCACACTACTGAAAGATTACTGAGTGACAGAGGAAATCAAAGCTGAAATTGAAAAATACATTAGAAAAATCACACTGAGGACACAAACCCTCCAGAATGCATGGTATATGCAAAAACATTATTAAGAAGAAATTATATAGCAACTCAGGCCCACATCAAGAAGCAAGAAAGAACCCCAAAATACAACTTAGTTGTCCATATTGAGGAATTAAAGAAAAAATGACAACATGAAAAGCCAGAGAAAGGCAAATAAAAAATTAAATAAATAATGTGGAAATAAATGAATTTGAAGTGAGAAGAACAATGAAAAATATCAATGAATCCAAAAGCCAGTTCTTGGAAATAATAAACAAAATAGATAAAACTCTATTAGGCTCCCCAAAAAGAGGAAGAAAACTCAATTAAGTGGAATCATGAATGAAAGAAGAGAAAGTACAACAAAAACAGAAGAAATCCAGAGGATAATTAGATATTACTATGAACATGTTTTTGCAAGCAAGTTCAACAATGGACAAAATTATTAGAACTTCATTCAAAGCTGAACATAGAACTAGGAAACTTAAGTCAATTGCAAGCAGTGAAATTGAATCAGTAATCAAAACAACAAAAGCCCAAGACCAGATGTTTTCAAAAGTGAGCTCTACAAAAGATTCAGAGAAGAATGATGCCTGTCATATAAAAGTTCCTTCATAATAGCAGGAAAGAGAGAAAGAGAGGACATCCCTGGTGCCTCAGTGATTAAGCGGTACGCTGTGGAGCTGTCGTCCACGGCGACATGGGTTCGACGCTTGGCCGAGGAGATTCCCACATGACGTAGCATACCTCTCCTGCCTCGTCCACTGCTTCCCTCAGCAGTGTATTTCCGTTGATCTGCCTGTTCTGCTTCCCACTCTGTCTCTGGTGAACCCTCTCGCAGGCCCCTGGCCTCTGGCTTATACCCCAGCTTGTATGCATAAATAAATAAATCTAAAAAAAAAGTATAAGTAAAAAGGGGGGGGGGAGGAGGAAGGGAGGGAGGAAAGAATACCAAAAACAGTTTATGAAACCAGTATTATTCATTCTAACACCAAAACCCAAAACAGACAAATAAAAAGAAAATTACACAATCTCCATTTCGAACACAGGTGAAAAAATACTCAACAAAATATTAGCAAACCAAATCCAACAATGCATCAAAAGGATTATACAACGTGAAAAGTGAGATTTTTTCCAGTGATACAAGAATGACTCATGATCCGAAAATCAATCCAGCAATTCTTCACTTAAGAATCTATACAAAGAACACAAAAATACTAACTCAACAGGAAACTTGCACTCCTATTTTTATAGCAGCACTATTCAAAATATGTAAGATACGGAAGCAACCTAAATGCCCCAAAACAGATGTCTTGATCAAGAATATGTGGCATATATACACAATGGAATATTACTCAGTAATCAAAAAATAAGCAAACTCAATTACAGAAACATGGATGGAGCTGAGAGGGATTATGTTAAGCAAAATAAGCCAGAAGGAAAAAGATAAATATCAAATGGTTTCATTTAAATGTGGAATATAAAGAAACCAAACTAAAGGTTAAAAATATATAAAGGACAAACTTGCAATGATAACATAAATCTGAGGAATATGGAAAGGAAGTGGGAGTAAGAAAAGTCAAAATTTGGGAGGGGAGAGCACAAGGGACTATGGTGATGGTTCACTGATGAAATGATGTGAGAACTACGGGGACCACACCTGAGGGAAGAAAAAAAAAGTGCTGTACAAAATGAACAACAACGTAAGAAAGTAAATTACTTAATAAAAAATAAAAGTAAAATAGAATTTCTTGACACCACAAACTTATGTTTATTTCCCCGTTTTTTTCATTTTGAAATGAATTTTCTATGAAAGCCCATTTAAAACATTTGTGCTTAATTTTATGCTTTTAAAACAATGGTGCAATATAATAAGTCGAGATAAAATATTTCGTCAATTATAACAGAAATTCAATTCAATTCAATTCATTGAATGTGTGTGTGTACATGTATATATATGTATGTATATATATTCAATGACAATAGTATGTTTTAATAATGTTTAAAATATGTAAAGAAAGAAAATTACCATAATAGAATTCTGCAGTTGATTGTAAAATACAAGGTACACTCTGAATATTACATTAAACTTCATACCTGAAAGATGCAATGACTTTGTAAAATGACAAACAATAATATCATGCACATAAATGAAAATTATATGTCACTCTTAAATATATATGTGTGGGTTTCTACGAGCTGGCCACTCATTGACAACTGTCACCCATTTGCTTTTTGCAAATCTCAGCAGAGCATTCCTTGACTACACTACCTAGCCTGTATTATGAGGTAGGCCTGGGGCTGCCTAAGCCACCATTGACCTGATTAAGTGACTTACTGTATGGTGTTCTCAGATAACTCTTCCTGTGATATCAAGCCATATAATGTTTCCTGACCTATCCCCTTCTCTGTTCCCCATAACATTTGTCCTCCTTGCACCCAGACTTTGTACCTCATACCATCATTGCATCATCGGCTGCTTGAGTAGCAGTCTTGCCTTGCAAACCTGCTCCACAACTTTTTGTCCCTCATAACATTTCCCACTGAAAAGTGGTGACAAAGGTCCTGCCACAACATATATAGAGAAAGTTAACTAAAATAAAAAAAAACTACTCTTATAATTCATAATAATCTTAGAATATGCAAACTGCAAACTGCTTTCCATTGTGTGGGTAGTGCATCATGATCAATAAACAAATGTCCTTAACATAAAAAAGATATACAAGGTGCATTATTTAAAAAGACAAAATTTATTTGCTCCATAATTTTTGCAAACATGCATATCTGATGAGATATGCATTGTGCTGCAAAATGAATCTTATTAATTGCTCAATTTTAGGCCATAAAATGCTTGAAATGTTACATGTAAAAGACAATTTCCATAAGGAAAAAAAAATAATTTCTCAACTATTCAACTAAAGGATCATTGAGCTAGAGATTCATTATTTGACTAGGATTTCCAATATTCATCAAGTCCATGCAGAAAAAAAGTAAATAAATTGAAAATGAAATTTCTCTTTTACGTGAAATATCAGTTATGGAGAGATTAACATATACCTTTATTAACAATTTATATAGACTTATCTAAATAAATTTAATTTAATTAATTGTGATAATCTTTATTGTTATGTCTATGTATGCTATTTTTTTTTAAGATTTATTTTTTTTATTTATACATACAAGCTGGGGTACAGACCAGAGGCGTGGGGCGGCGAGAGGGTTCACCAGAGACAGAGCGGGTAGCAGAACAGGCATATCAGAAATGCACTGTTGAGGGGAGCAGCGGGCAAGGCAGGAGAGGTCTGCCGCGCCATGTGGGATTCTCCCTGGCTGGGTGTCGAACGCGCGTCGCCGCTGCCAACAGCTCCACAGTGCAGCGCTTAACCGCTGCGCCACCAGGGAGGCCCTATGTATGCTATTTAAAAAATTGAGAAGCAAATTAATTTATATGTGTCATTTTTTTAAATCTGGCTAATTATCAATTTAAAAAATTATGAACATTGCATAAAATGCATCACTTCAAATATACATTTATATGTACTACACAATATAAAAATTGGATGAAAATATATACACAATTTTTTTTTACTTTACTTAAAATATCTCTCTAATTTTATATTCTCTTTTGCTTTTCTTGTTGTTGGAGACAATTCCACAAAGAGATCACTAAAGCCTATCTTGTGGAGTGGTTTACCTGTTTTCCTCTATAAATAATACAGTTTTAGGAATTACATTTAATTCGTTTACCCATTTAGAGTTAATTGTTGTGGGTGGTTTGAGTTTGTGGTTGAGTTTCATTCCTTTAACGCAGCTGTCTAGTTTCCCCATCACCATTTATTTAAGAGCTATTTGTTTCACCATGTATACGTTTGGATGCTTTGTCCAAGTTTAACTAGCCACATAAGTGTAAGTTTATCGTTGGGGTTTCACTTCTATTTCATCAGTTTATTTGTCTGTTTTTGTTTCAGTACCATGGTGTTTTACATTGCAAGCTGCTTTACATTGCAGCTTGAAATCTGGAAGTGCAAAACCAGTATGTTTCAACTTTTATTCAGGCTATCTAGTATATTTTCTGGCTCTGTGTGGATTTCAATTATGTTTGACATATTTCCTAAAAGAATACCATTGCAATGTTGATATATATTGCATTGAATCTGCATAATGCTTTGGATAGTATTGCCATCTTGAATATGTTGATCTTTCAATTAATGATCAGGGAATACCTTTCTATTTCTTGTGTCCTCTATTTTTTATAATTGTTTTATTTTTAAAGATTTATTTATTTATACATACAGCTGGGGTACAGGCCAGAGGTGTGGAGTGGCAAGAGCCTTCGCCAGAGACAGAGTAGGGAGAAGAATAGGCAGATCATACACTACTGAGGGGAGCAGCGGGCGAGGCAGGAGAGGTCTGCCGTACCATGTGGGATTCTCCCCGTCTGGGCGTCGAACTCGCATCGCTGCTGCTGACAGCTCCACAGTGCAGCGCTTAACCGCTGTGCCACCAGGGAGGCCCTATTTTTTATAATTGTTATATGTATATATATTTGTGTGTGTGTGTGCGTGTGTGTGTGTGTGTGTGTGTGTAAAATAAATATAATCTCTTTTTGTAAGTTTAGTCCTAGGTATTTATTTTTTTAAGATTTATTTATGTATGCACACAGAAACTAGGGTGTAGTCCAGAGGTGTGGGGTGGTGAGAGGAGGATTCACCAGAGACAGAGTGGGGAGCAAGATAGGCAGATTGAAGTACACTGCTGAGGGTAGCGGTAGGGAGGCAGAAGAGGTCTGCTATGCCATGTGGAAAGCTCCCTGGACAGGGATCAGGCATCAAACTCATGCTGCAGTGGCTCTGGATAGCTTCATAATGCTGAGACTTAACCCATTGTGCCACCATGGAGTCCCCCTGTCTTTATTGTGATTGTGAATAGTTTTGTTTTCTTCAATATTTCCTCATATCTCATTTTATATAGAAAGGCAACTGATTTTTCTATAGATTTCACAACATGCCCTTTGCTGAACTGAATTTTAAATGAGATTTTCAGTGGTGTCTTTAGGTTTGTTAATGTATGTTATCAAGTCATCAGCAAATAATGCTATTTCATCTTTCCATGTTTGCATTCAATTTTATATCCTTCTCTTACTTCTTTGCTCTAGCTTAGGGTATCCAATATTATGTTGAATAGCCATGGGAAAATGGACATTCTTGACTCACACCAGACCTTAATGGATAAACTTTAATTTTTTTCACCATTGAAAATGATGTTAGCTGTGGTCTTGTCATATAAGGCCTTTATTATGTTGATGTATGTTCCAACTGTACCCAGTTTCTTGAGGACTTTTATCATAAATGGATGTTGAAACTTATAAAATGATTTCTCAGCATTTATTGAAATAATTGTGAATTTCTTTTTGCTGATGTGGCAGATTGCTTTTTTTTCTTTAAGGATTTATTTATGCATACAAGCTGGGGTACAGACCAGAGGCATGGGGCAGTGAGAGGGTTTATCAGAGAGAGAGCGGGGAGCAGAACAGCAGATCGACAGAAACACACTGCTGAGGGGAGCAGTAGGCGAGGAAGGAGAGATCTGCCTCACCATGTGGGAATCTCCCCGGCTGGGTGTCGAACTCGTGTCGCAGCTGCTGACAGCTCCACAGTGCAGCACACAACCGCTGCACGACTATGGATGCCCGATGTGACAGATTGCTTTGACTGAATTTTGTATGCTGAACCATCCTTGTATAACTGGAATAAATAACACTTGGTCATGTTATATGCACCTTCAAATGCATTATAAAATTCAGTTTGCTAGGAGCTTTATTTACTTTCAGTTTCCTTGTTTATGATTGGTCTGTTGCAGTTATCTCTTTCTTCCTGTTTCAATCTCAAATTGATATATATTTCTTAAAAATATGCCCTCTTCTAGGTTACTCAATGCTTCACCATGTAAATGCTCGTATTAATCTGTTACGATTCTCTGAATTTTCAACTTTCCTTGAGATATGAATCCACAGATGAAAGTAGTTGTAGAGAAACGAATTAGTCATATAGACTAATGCTCCTTTAAATTTAAAGGTTTTAATATCCCCTTTATTGTTGATTTCCATGAATCATATTTCCTTTGTTTACTATCCCATTTCCCTCTAAATACCAAATCTTTTGTTCATAAAGCAAATTTCAAAGGATATGAAAACTATGTTTGTATTTCATCAAGATACAACACTTCATTTGACCTAACCTAAATTCATCTGAAAGTAAAATCTCACTGAAATTGGGCCTCCTTGTGGCCGCAACGGGTTAAACACAGCATTATGAATCTATCCAGAGCCACTGCAGCACGGGTTTGATAACCGGCCGGGGAGATTCCCCCATGGCACAGCAGACCTCTCCTGCCTTGCCTGCCCGCTGCAATCCTCAACAGTGTACTTCAGTCGATCTGCCTGTTTTGTTCCCTACTCTGTCTCTGGTGACTCCTCTCACCACCCCACACCTCTGGCCTACACCCCAGCTTGTATGCATAAATAAATAAATCTTTAAAAAATAAAAAAATAAAAATAAATAAAATCTCACTGAAATTGTATGTACTTCTTTAAGTGTATTTTTATTATAAAATAGTTTTATCATTATTCATATCTTGTACATTATTGTGTATTCCTCATAGGTTACCCACCAATGATTTAAAATATAATTAATGTAAGTATCCATATATTTCCCTACAGATCTAATAAAGTTTGATTACAGGGTGTTATTTAAGATGTTATTGGAATTTATCTGAATGTATGGAGTATATATCTGAGATTTATCTATGTTTAAACCTAAAAAGTTCATATTTTATAATATAAATGCTGACAATGTTATTGGATAAGATATTATGTACCTCATATTTTCCTCTACATTATTATATCTGTATGAAGGAAACCATGACACTATAATATAAATTTTATATTCCCTCTTAGTTACTCTAAGGACAAATATAATTAAAGACAAGACTTAATTCCACCTGTGGAAAATAAGACAAGAGGCACTCCTCCTTATTCTTAGCTCACTTTCTAGATAAAATTTATAATGTCATATATAATCCCTTAAAAAGTATGTATGTGGGCCTCCCTGGTGGCGCAGCAGTTGAGCGCTGCGCTGTGGAGCTGTCAGCATCACTCCCACATGGTGCGGCAGACCTCTCCTGCCTCGCCCGCTGCTCCCCTCAGTAGTGTATTTCTGATCTGCCTGTTCTGCTCCCCACTCTGTCTCTGGAGAACCCTCTCACCGCCCCACGCCTCTGGCCTGTACCCCAGCTTGTATGTATAAATAAATAAATCTTAAAAAAAAAAGTATGTTATGTGATTCTTTTAAAAAACAAACAAATAAAAGAACAAAGGTCTTATCAGCTTTAAGACCCAGTAATGTTTTCCTAAAACACCCAGTCAACTTCCCTCTGAAATGCAATCATCAAGAAAATAACATCCTAATATTTGGATTCCATCTTCTAACTTCACTGTGCACCTCACTTTAAGTTGTGAGATAATTTCTTGTCATATAGATATGAGAAATGTATTTTCCCTCTGGGAAAAATTCATAAAGTAAACATAAGTACTCAAATTATCAGGTGAACTATGTGGAGCATATTGTACAATCAAACTTTATACTTGAGGATTATTAATGTTTAGCTTGAGACCATGCCTATGAGGAGTTTTAGTTACTTTATAAAAGAGTAATATTTTAGTCTGACTTAAGTTTATTCAAAAATAAAATATTTTTCTCTCTCTTAAATTTTCAAAATTAACAGAATATTTATTAATTTATTTAATCATTATTAATATTTCATCTAAATATTATTTATTTAATGTTATTTACCAGTGGGAACTTCATATAACTTCATTATTCAGAGAAACTGATACAGAAATGTATCCCTGTCTATTATGCCATTGAAAATATTTCACTACTTACTTGGTCTTTCTCATTAACTTCAGTTTATTCACGTTGACATTTTGGATTGGTACATTATCAATGTGATTTTGAAGAAGGTTCATTAATAATAATAATTTTAAAAGATGAGTAAATACATCAATAATTACACAATCCCATTAGTAAGGCAATATAAGAATGTTGGGTACACCTGAGGAAGACGAGAGAGAGAGAAAGTTACATAATAGATATTTGAGAAAAATTTTCCGAACCTAGAGAAAGGAATAAATATACAAAGCTAGGAACATAAAAGAACCCTGGGATACCTAAACAAAATGAAAGCTATACCAAGATTTATAGTAGTGAAACTTACAAGAGTTTATGACAAAGAAGACACATTGAAGTTGATAAAAGGGAAGAAGCATATAAATTTTAAATATTCCTCAATCAGGCTAACATAAGAATTCTCTGAAGAAACAAGATGGGAAAAGAGAGAATGGAATTATGTGATCCAAATACTTAAAGATAAAAGCAAGGATATTTTGAGAAAATTCTGTAAGTCTCTCCATATGTAAGTGAGAAACAATTGCCTTCTTATACAAAGAGAAAATGAAAGCATTTGCAAAGTCTAGAATATCAAATGAGCACTCATATTTAGACCAAATATACAAATATGTACCAATAACTGAAACTGGAAGTAAAATGAATCATAAAAATTAAGGACAAAATGGCAGTAACAGACTTTCATTTATCAAGAGTCACTCTAAATGTAAATGCAATGAACTCATATATATATATATATATGTAGATATATGATTGTATATATATATATATATATATATATATATATATATATATATATATAATTGGATTAGGAAACAGAGTCCAATGTTTGCTTGTCTCCAGGAAATCCACCTGAGTGCCAAATAAAATCATAGAGCATAGAGTCAGGGGGAAAAAGCCTGTAAAGCAATCCATCGAGATAATAGAAACTAGAGGAAGGCAGGAACAAACATACTTAAAATATACTTTCAGCTAAAAAAAGGTAACAAGAGATAGAGATGGCCATTATATAACAATTAAGGGAACACTAGACCAGGAAATCTAACACTCATCAACATATACTAACCATGTGAAGAAACACCAAAATGTACTAGAAAACTACTACCAACTTTGAAAATCAACATTGAGGGAAAATTCAACTTGTGTTAGGAGGATTCATCACCCCACTCTCACTGATGGCCAGATCAACTAGAGAGACAATAAATAGGGACATAATAACCTTAAGCACAGATTTAGACAGCATAGGACACTGAATCTCCCAAAAGTTGAATACATGTTCTTCTCAAATTCAAACAAGACATTATCCAGATTTGACCACTCATTAGGTCACAAGGCAAACATCAACAAAGTTGTGATCAAAATCATAACAAAAATATTCTCTGATCATTAAGGTATCAAATTAGAAATCAACTACAAAAGGAAAGAAGGAAAAACCTCCACTACCTGTAGACTGAAAAACATAAAAAAAAAATAATTCTACTGAAAATGTTGGGAGTACCAAAGAAAATGAAGAAGAAATCAGAAAATACCTTAAGCCAAATGACAATGAGGGTATAAACTTACAGAACTTATGAACATAACAACATCATTACTAAGAGGGAACTACAGGCCTAAATTAAAGAATATAAATGACCTGAAGCAAACAACATTTTGTCCCACCTTAGGGAACTCTAAAATGGGGGGGGGGAAGAAAAATCAAAAGACAGTAGGAGAAAGAAAATAATAAATAGATCAGAAATAAATGCAATAGAGATCATAACCAACACTCCAAAAGATTAATGAAACCAAGCACTGTTTTTTGTTTTTTTCTTTGATCATTTGTTTTTAATAAGCAAAGTATCCTGATCTCTATTTAGTTTTTCACCTTGTCTATCTGACTGTTAATTTAGTTATTTTACATTCCACATGTTAATGACACTATTCAGTATTTATCTTTCTTCTTCCAACTTATTTCATTTAGCATTATCTTTTCAAGTTCCATCCACGTTGCCTTGAATGACATGACTTCCTTTTTGATTGCTGAGTGGTATTCCATTGTGTTTATAAACCACGTCTTCTTGACCAAAGCATATATTCTGGAGTATTTAGGTTGTTTCCATTGTTTAGCTATAGTAAATATTTCTACAGGAAACTGGAAAGTGCAAGTTTCCTTTCAAACGAGTGTTTTGAATTTGGGGGGTAGATAACTAGGAGAGGGTTTACTGAGTCAAAAGAAAAGAAGGAAAAACCTCCACTACATGTAGACCCATGTTTTGAGACAATTCCATACTGCTCTTCATAAGGGCTGGGCCAGTTTGCATTCCCACCAGCAGTCTGTGGGGGAGGGTCCATTTTCACCACATCCTCATCAGCACTTGTTTCTCTTCTTGCTGTCAGTCATTCTCTGAGGTGTGAAATTGTGTCTCATTGTGGACTTCAATTGCATTTCTCTAATAATAAGTGATTGTGAACATTTCTCATGTGCCTGATGGCCATTTGGATGTCCTCTTTGGAGAAGCTCCAGTTCATGGAAAATGACATTGACATTATTATTGGGGTTGTCTTGAATCTGTTTATTGCTTTGTGTAGGATGGCCATTTTGACAAAATTGATTCTTCAAATCCATGAGCAAGGAATATTTTTTCAAATTATTTCTATCTTCTTTTATTTCTTTCAACAGTGTCAGTGTCCATTGCATAGATCTTTCACTTCCTTTGTTAGGGTTACTCCTAGGTATTTAATTTTATTGATGTAATTCTAAATGGGAACACTTTCTTGATTTCTTCCTCTTCTATCTCATTTTTTGTGTATAGAAAGGCAACTGATTCATGTGTTTATATATACCCTTTCACTTTTCTAAACTAACTGTTAATTCGTTTTTCCCTGGAATCTCTGTGTATGTAATCATGTCATCTGCAAATAATGATAACTTTACTTCTTTCTTTTTTTTAAGATTTATTTATTTATCCATACAAACTGGAATGTAGGCCAGAGGTGTGGTTGGTGGGAAGATTCACTGAGACAGAGTGTGGAACATTACAGGCAGATCGATTGAAGTACACTGCTGGGGGGTGTAGCAGGCAATGTAGGAGAGGCCTGCTGCTCCATGTAGGAAGCTCCCTGGCCAGGGATAGAACTCGTGCTGTAGTGGCTCTGGATAGCTCATAATACACCACCAGGGAGGCCCTCTTTCTATTTTTTATTGCTTACATAGCTGTGTTTTTTGTTTGTTTGTTTGTTTGTTTGTTTTTATTGTTGTTTTACAGTAAATTGGTTTCTCCTCTCAGGCGTAGTCTCCATAGTTCTCCCACCATCATATCACTGGTGACCTATCACCATATTCCCTTTGTGTTCTTTCTTCCCCTGTATGACTCCCTTCATTCCCCCTCCCCTGTTGTATGCCTCAGATCTATGGTCATATAGCTCTATTTCTTCTTTCTCAGTTTGGACTCCTTTTTTATCTTTCTCTTTTCTAATTGTTCTAGCTAGAATATGTTGGTCGAATAGCAGTGGTGAGAGTGGATATTCCTGTCTTGAACCAGAACTTATTTGAAAAGATTTCAGTTTTTCATCGTTGTGAATGATATTAACAATGGTTTAGATGTAAATGTATGTTCCATTTATTTAGTATTTTTGAAGGCTTCCATCATAAATTGATATTGGATATTTTTAAATGATTTCTCAGCTTCTATTGCTATGATTATATGTTTTTTTAATTTTTCTTTTTGTTGATATGGTAATTGATGTTGATAGATTTTTCAGATATTGAACCTTCCTTTGTTTCTTGGTATGAATTCCACTTAGTCAGGGCATATGATCCCTTTAAAGCATTTTTAGATTTAGTTTGCTAAATTTTATTCAGGATATTTGTGTCGGTATTTGTTAATGGCATTGACCTCTAATTTTCTTTTTTGTGTTACATCTTTTTTTTAAGATGCATTTATTTATGCATATAAGCTGGGGTGTAGGCCAGAGGTGTGGGGTGGTGAGAGGATTCACCAGAGACAGAGTGGGGAGCAGAACAGGCAGATTGACTGAAGTACACTGCTGAGGGGAGCAGCAGGAGAGGCAGGAGAGGTCTGGTGCACCATGTGGGAATCTCCCTGGCCAGGAATTGAACTCATGCTGCAAATTCTCTGGATAGCTTCATAGCACTGCACTTAACACATTGCATGACCAGGGAGGCCCTTGTGTTATATCTTTGTTTGGTTTAGATATTAGAGAAATGTTAGCCTTATTAAAAGTATTGAAAGTATTATTTCTTTTCAATATTTTTGGAAGAATTTGAATTAGATAGGCATTAATTCATGTTTAAATATTTGGTAAGAATTGACTTGCGGGGCCTCCCCGGTGATGCAGTGGTTGAGCGCTGCGCTGTGGAGCTGTCGGCAGCAGGGACGCGAGTTCGACGCCCGGCCGGGGAGAATCCCACATGGTGCAGCAGACCTCTCCTGCCTCGCCCACTGCTCCCCTCAGCAGTGTATTTATGATCTGCCTGTTCTGCTCCCCACCCTGTCTCTGGTGAGCCCTTTTGCCACCCCTCACTTCTGGCCTGTACCCCAGCTTGTATGTATAAATAAAAAATAAATCTTTAAAAAAAAAAAAAAGAATTGACTTGTGAAACCATATGGAATTGACTCTTGTTTTTTGGGAGAAATTTTATTTGTGTTTCAATTCTCTCACTTGTGATTGGCTTTCTCAGCTCTTCTCTTTCTTCCTTGTTCAGACTCAAATGATTGTATAATTCTAAGAATTTGTTCATATTATTGAATATGTTAGCATATAGATGTTCATAGTATTCTCTGATTTTCCTCTGAATTTCTGAAGCATCTTATATGATTCTTCCTCTTTATTTTTTTGTTTGATTTATTTGAAAATCAGCCCTTCTTTTCTTTTTTTTTTCTTTTTTTAATTTTTTTTAAGATTTATTTATTTGTACATACAAGCTGAGGTACAGGCCAGAGTCGTGGGGCGGCGAGAGGGTTCACCAGAGACAGAATGGGGAGCAGAACAGGCAGGTCAGAAATACACTGCTGAGGGGAGCAGCGGGTGAGGCAGGAGAGGTCTGCCGCACCTTGTGGGGTTCTCCCTGGCCGGGCGTCGAACTCGCATAGCTGCTGCGGAGAGCTCCACAGTGCAGCGCCCAACCGCTGCACCACCAGGGAGGCCCTCAGCCCTTATTTTCTCAGTGAGCCTTGCTTGTTTAGCTTTGTTTCTCTTTTCAAATATCCAATTATTTTATTTCATTGGTCTTTGGGGCTATCTTTTTAATTTCTATTTCATTTACTCCTGCTTAATTATTATTATCTCTGTTCTACTGGCTCACAGATTTGTTTATTCTTGTTTTTCTAATTCCTTTAGCTGAGAGAGAAGGTTGTTTATTTGAGCTTTTTTTTATTTTATTTTTTTTTATTTCTCGATGTGGGCCTGTATTGCTATATATTTCCCTCTTACCACTACTTTTGCTGTGTCCATATGATCTGATGGTTGTAAGCTCATTTTCATTTTTCTCAAGATTTTTAAAAATTTCTTTTTTGGGGGCCTCCCTGGTGGCGCATCAGTTAAGCACTACGCTGTGGAGCTATCAGCAGCAGCAATGTGAGTTCGACACCCAGCCAGGGAGAATCCCACATGGTCTGGCAGACCTCTCCTGCCTTGCCCGCTGATCTCCTCAGCAGTGTACTTCTGATCTGCCTGTTCTGCTCCCCACTCTGTCTCTGGTGAAGCCTCTCACCACCCCACACCTCTGGCCTGTACCCCAGCTTGTATGTATAAATAAATAAATCTTTAAAATAAAATTTCTTTTTTTGATTTCCTCATTAGCCCAGCAATCTCTAGTTAATGTGTTGTAGAATCTCTGTGCATCAAAAAATTTCCCTGCTTTCTTTTGATAGTTGTTTTCTAGTTTGATAGCTGTATAGTCTGAGAAGATGCTGAATATGATTTCTATATGAAATTGTTCGTATTTGTTTTGAGTCCCAGAATGGTCCTTTCTGGAGAATGTCCCATGAGCATTTGAGAAAAATGTGTTTTCTGTCTTTGGGTGTTTCGACCCCTGTATATGTCCATGAGGTCTAAGAAGTCTAATTCTCTATGTAACGCTATTGTAACCCTGTTTATTTTCTACCTACTTGATTTGTCTGTTGGTAAGAGTGGGGTGTTGAAGTACATTTTCTCTAACGTCTGTTTTCAGAGTTGATAGTAGTTTCCTGATATATGTTGGTGCGCCTTCATTTGGTGCATATTTGTTTGTATATTATGGCTTTTTGATGTGCTGTTCCCTTATCATTTTATAGTTTCCCTCCTATGCTTATTATTCTTAAAACTTGAAATATAGTTTGTCTGGCACAAGTATAACTGTTACTATTTTCTTTTATGTCCCATTTGCTTGTAGAATTATTTTCCAACCATTTACTTTGAGACTATGCTTTTCTTTGGAGTTTAGGTGTTTCTCCTGGAGACAGCAGAAGGTTAGATTCTGTTTCCTGATACAACAAGAAACTGTATTTCATTGGTCAGTTAAATCCATTTATGTTTAAAGTGATTTTTGATATGTTATAGTGTTACCACCACTTTATTCTTATTTTTTGTGGGACAATCTGTTTCCTTGTTTATTTCTTTGTGTGTGTTTCTTTTTGGTTTCAATGTATTAAAAATTTTTCAATATTTCCTGGACTGGTAGTTTAATGTTTGCAAACTTTTTAAGTTTCTCTATATCTTAAAAGATCCTTCTTATGTATCCTCATATCTGAAAGAGAGTCTTCTGGCTAGTCTTCTTGGTTAACAATTTTTCACTTTAATTATTTGACAGGAATATTCCATTCTCTCCCAAATTGTAGGGTCTTCTTTGGAGAAGTCTGATATTAGCCTCATTAGTTTACCTTTATATATTTCCTGCTCTCTCCCCATTGTCAACTTCAGTATTCTTTCTTTGCGCTGAATTTTTAGAAATGTCACTATCATATGTGTTTTTGACTATCTTCTTTTATCTAAATATCACTTGATTGTTTTTGCTTCCTGTATTTGTACATTTATTCTCTTCTTTAGTTTTGGAAAGTTTTCTGCCATTATTTTCTTAAATATATTTTTTTGTTCTTTTCTCACTTTCCCCCTCTGATATTCCTTTTATACTTATGTTGACCTTTCTCATGGAGTCAGATAATTCTATTGTGTGTTAATTTTTAATTTAAAAAATAGTTTATTTCCTTCTCCACCAAAGGTTTTTTTTTTTTGTATGTCTACATATTCAATTACTATGAGACATTCTTCCTCGCTATCTATTCTGCTCTGCAACTTTCTCATGAGTTCTTCATATCCTGTCTTTCTCTTTTGAAATGCTGAAAGTGCATTTTTATCTAATTTAGAGCTTCATTTTCTGTCTCCAATTCATTGACTTCATTTCTGAGGGCACATATCTGTTTTCCCCATTCTTTTGAACGTACGTATCATTGCAATTCTAAATTCTGTATCGGACAGGGAGAATATACACTCCATGTCTATGCCTTGGCATTCTGGAGATTTCTTCTCTCTGTGTATTCTACTATTTGCTTAGAGACTTACATGGCCATTCATTAGGTTTTTCTCTCTGCCCATAATTAGCTTTGGAATTTGTTTTATGTGGGATTCCTTCTGGACGTTGCTCCTCCCACCTCACTGATCAGGGTTCTCACCTTTCTGGGCAAATTACTGGAATGGCCTCCTGGGAGATCATCTTAAAAATGGACCAAGGAAATTTTAAAAATAGCATATTGTTTTAAAGTCAGCATATTTTCAGCTTAATGATTGCAGCTATTGTTTAGATTTGTGATCCACAGGAACCAATTATTGAGGAAATTTTTCATTTAATATTATTACTCCAGAGTGGCTATTTCCAACAAAACTATGCACTGAGGGAAATTTTTCTAAATGTGGGAATACAATATCTAGGCACTAGACACGTGGTGATTGAGAATTCGAGGAGCTAGCTATAGTGTAATAGATATTAATATTTTAATTTAGTTTAGTTTTTGACTAATTTAAATTTAAATAGCTGTATATGTGATAAGCAGCTAGAATACTGGGCATCATAGACTAGAAAAAATTGATAAAATTTATCCTTTCTATAAACCAATTTAAATGACCAAGATTGTTGGATTGTTCATAGATATAACTTGATTTTCTGCTCTAAAGCTTCTAAGAGTCCGAATTGCTAACTAAAAGGAATTATTGCTTAAGTCCCTTTTTCTCTTTCTCATAAGCCCAAATACAATCCCTTGCTAATTCTCGGGTTTATATAGCTCAGTAATTGCTTAAAATATATGTTTATGGCAAAACCCATAGAACTGTGCCCCAGAGCTATTTAACAATCATAGGAAGAAAAATTAACAAATGAAAAAGCCTCAGGTTTTCTTAAGGGGTGGGTGGAGAATTAAAATTAAAACTGCTTACTCTAATCAGTTAAAAAAAATCTTAAAAAAAATCTTAGATTGAATTTGAACAATGACTCTATATTACTAATTATAGCTCCTGTCATCAATCAGGTAATTTGGTTTACATCCTTTAATATACTAGGTCAGTCTTAAATCAACCTGATCTAATTTGACTGAAGGAAGACACCCAAACAAGGGGTTTTGAAATAACTTAAGCAAGCAAAACATAAATTTTAATATTATCTGCATTTTAAAATGTGTTCATTATTTTTCTTGTGGGAAGATATAAATTGGTTTTTACAATATTGGAAGGACTATATGATTGAGCTTCAATTTTCCAGTATACCTGTGTCATCAGGCAGAAACCTGATTAAATACTTTGATCATCCCACATCTATGACCCTTAAAAATTAGTATTGAGAATTTGGAAAAATAAGGAAAGAAAATGCCAAAAGGTGTTCATTCTTTTCGGTAAAAGTTATCTAAATATGTCAATACTGAATCAGCATTATACTTTTAACCTGACAAGTTCAAAAGGAACAAAAGTACAAAAAAAACTTTATTGTAGTTGTTCAAAATCATAAGATTATTTATGTTTAATTTTTTATTGTAACACGTTAGCTATTCATGTTTTTAAAAATATGCAGATCCTTGTTTCCCTAAAAGACAATTTAAATATTGATTTATATTACATTTAAAATGAAGTACAGATGTGAACCATGGCGAAAGTAAAAATTTAGAGAACTTAACACACATTATTGTGAAAAGCAAATAAATATTGCACATGAGGTACTGACTTTTAGTTTACACATTTTAAAATAAGCATTAACAGTAGCTTAATTTCATATAGATAAACACTTCACAAGCTACAAGTAGGCCTTCAATCATTATCAGTTTCCAGGATCAAATTTGAAATTATATTTTTCAGAGAGTTTAAAGAACTAAAAAATTCTTGTCAATTATATCAGTCATTCAAAATTATCAATTAGAAAAATCTTAATAATTTGTATTTAAGAAACTCCTGATTAGAGTCTTAGATCCCTAATAGGGAAAATGTGTTATATTTTTTGTATTAAAGAGGCAGTGGACTTAGTCATTATGAACAGAATGTTTTATACCCTGGGGATAATAATATAAATATATAATTTCTATTCTACACAAAATAAATTATATGGTAATAAATTGCTTTTTCAAATTTTGCTCTTTTTTAATGACTTCAATAGTTTTCAAGTTATGTTTGAGTTTAATTGTAATATAATAAAATGTGATATCTAAAGACAAAATTACTATAGAGAGTATACAGAACATTATGAAGATTTACAAATCACTTAATTTGATATTCCTACTTTGTTTTCTTTGAGAAAAAAATCATGCCTTAAATCATACCTAGTTACAAAATCTATTTGTAAAGTTTATGTTCAGAAACACTAGCTGATACAGACCTTGAATCTTTCAAAGTGTTGTATGTGCAACAGATTACGAAATAACTATTTGATGCAAAAACAGATCAAACATTGAGGTGATATACAACAACTTTTTGATCCATTTGTCCATTTGGAGCCACTTGTTTTGTTTCCATGTCTTGACTACTATAAATAGTGCTGCAATGAACGTAAGAGTGCAAGTTTCCCTTAGAATTACTGTTTTTATATTTGTGGGTAGGTTCTTAGGAATGGAATCACTGGTTATATGGTATATCCATCTTCAGTTTTCCGAGGAACCTCCATACAGTATTCCATAGTGCCTGGACATTAACATTTATACCAGTAATGTAAGAGGGTTTCATTTTGTTTACATCCTCTCCAACATTTGTTGTTTCCATTTTTTTTATAATATCAGCCATTCTCACTGATGAGAGTGGTATCTCATTATAGTTTTGAAATTCCCTGATAATTAATGACATTGAATATTTTCTCATATGCCTCTTGACCATTTGCATTTCTTCTGTGAAGAAGTATTTTTAGTTATTCTGCCCATTTTTTGACTGGTTTGTCTGCTTGTTTTTGTTGAATTGTGTAAGCTATCTGTAGGTCTTTTATATCAGTTCCTTATCTGTTGTATGATGGGCAAATATTTTCTCCCAATCAGTAGGATGTCTCTTCATTTTGATTACAGTTTTTTTTTTCTGTACAGAAGTTTTATTTTTTATCTTCTTTAATTTATAAGTAAGTTAGAAGGAAACACAAATATTGGATGGTTTCACTTGTTTGTGGAATATAGAGAAACAGAACAAAAGGTCAAGAAAGATATAAAACTAGCAAGCTGACCATAAATACGAGGTGTACAGCAAGAAGGGAGAGTTAAGTGGGTCAAAAATAGAGGGGAAGTTAGAAAAAGGGACTATAGTGATGGTTGACAGGTGGTGGGGGATTTATGATGGTGGGGGATTTATGGGGTCTACATCTGAGGGAAGAAAGTAATTACTGTACAAAATTAACATTTATGTAAGAATTTTTTTAAAAAAAGAAAAAAACAAAAAGAAATATATCAACCAAGGATCCTTCATTCTGTAGCCGGTATATTGAATTGTCCAATGTCAAATATTCAATATTTTGATCAACACATTCATCCTTCAACTTATGGAAACAGACAAAACAATGTGACTAATCTACCACTGGATTTGTTATAAAAAACTTATTGTCTCTTAGTGCTGTATCTATGATAAAGGCCCAGTGAACTTGGATGATTTATTAATATATTTTTAGAGACAGCTTTTGATTTTAATGGAATGAAATGTTTTAATTTCTGAGCTAGAACAAAAATATGAAATGCAAGTTGTAAATACCCTCTTAGTTTTATTGACTGTTCCTGAATATTAAACTGACAAAAGACATAGTAATAGTAGAAAAGCATAGAAATTTATATAGTCTTTATAGTGATCGTACACTTTTTATAAGGAAGTGAGGAGCCAAAGATATGGGACAATGTATTTGCGTAGATATGGATTACTTGTTCAAGGTCTGCTTTTACAGAATCTCCTTGTGTTGGTGATACCCTGTGAATTAATATATTTTTTTCTGGTTCAGGGAGGTCATTTTTTACATGGTAGATATATTTGATATTTGTAGAAAGGAAAGGAATATTAAAATTTTCCTTTTGAATCTGCAGTCTTCAACATGCATTTAACTCAAAATATTCCTATGTGAAAGTGATATATTTTAGGATAGCATATTATGTTGTATTTCAAAATTTTATCATTGTTATTAATATTATTATTATTACTGTTATCATTATCACTGTTTTAAAGAAGTACCATTATTTTACAACTTTGTTAAAATTTTCACAGTATAAGATTTTTCCCCTCAGGCAGTCACTGTGGCACTCCCAACACCAAAGTATCCATATTCCTCCACTACAATCCACTGTGCTCTCCCTCTTTCCCTCCCACTCTCCCTACTTTGCCCCTACCTCCCACTAGATGCCTAAGATTTATGGTCAGCTTTCAAGGATTTATTTTAATATTTACCTTTGACAATTTGTTTATTTTTATTTTCTTTATAATTGAAACCATGAATACTTATATTTCTCCTTCTGCCTTAGGATAATCCCTGCAGCTCCATCCATGCTGTCATAAATAGCAAGAATTTATCTTTTTTTTATTTCTGAGTTGGATTCAATTGCGCAAATATGTCACTTCTTGATCCACTCATAAATTTTGGAGCATTTAGGTTATATCTAGGATTGGAATTGCTCAGACCCAGTGCAGATCAATTTTTAAACTTTTTATATTTTAATTAATTTTTTCACAAGAGTTTTTAACATTGCACAAATGATAAATATACAGGTTTGGCACCTATATATTTCTCTGTTTCATATATATATAAATATATATGATATATAATATGATATATAATATATATATATATATTTATAATACAGTATATATAATATATAATATAATATATATTTATATATGATATATAAATATATATATAAATATATATAAAATGTGTGTTTGTGTGTGTGCATGTGTGTGTGCATGTATGTGTGTGTGTGTGTGTGTGTGTGTGTATAGAGAGAGAATGTTGATTTACAACACAATATATATCTTAGGGCTACATGCTTACACCTCTACAAATGTATGTTATTTCACAACGCCAACCACAAAATCCCCTGTAATCCTCTAGTGGATATCCCTCTCGCCTTTGCTCCCACCCCACCACACTCCCTTTCTGGTAGTCCCAGTCACATTTCCATTGCTTATTTCTCCCTATCTCCCTCCACCTTACTCCACTCCTGGATGCCTCAAAACTATGGTAAGCATTCAAGGTTTGTCTTTGTATGACTGTTTGTTTGGTTTCTCTATAATCTGTTTATAAATGAAATCATCTGGTATTTATATTTATCCTCCTAGCTTTCCCCCCTCTTCCTCAGTCTGCATATATATATTACTTATTGATTCATTCATCTTTTTTAGAGCATGTAGTTTATTTCTATGTATTGGTTATTGTAAGTACTACCAGAATACACTGGAGTGCAATTTTCCATTTGAACTGAATTTTTTGTGTTTTATAGGTACATACTTAGGATTGGAATTGCTGTGTCACATGTCAGATTCATTTTTAGAATCCCCACATAGCTTCTCATAGAGACTAGGTGATCAACATTCCCAGCAGCTGTATAAGAAAGTTCCTTTTCCTCCATACACAACTCAGCACTTTTTTTCTGCATTTTGTTTTGGTTTTGATATGGCCTAATCTCATAGGTATGAAGGGGTATCTCATTAAAGTTTGATTTTCATTTCCTTGATGATAAATTATTTTGAGCATTTTATTTTATATGTTTGCTGGTCACTTGTATGTCTTCTATGAGGAAGTGCCTATTTAGCTCCTCTCCCCATCTTTTGATTTAGTTGTTTCTGTTCATTTACTGAGTTGTATGATCTCTTTCAGCAATTTGATATCAATTCTTTGTCACGGTATGCTGTACAAATATTTTATACCATTCAGTAGGGCAACTTGATTTTGGTTACTATTTTGCTGTAGAAAAAAGTCAGTAGGATGAAAGAAATTATAAAAATCAGCGCTAAATAAATGTAATGGAAATAAAAATGGTGGTACAAAATATCAAAGGAACAATACCGGTTCTTTGAAAAATAAATAAACAAAATAGACAAAGGTCTATCTAGGTTCACTAAGAAAAAGAGAGAGAAAACACAAATATATAGGATCAAATGTTGATCTCCGGGATCGAGAACCTGGGACGCAGAAAGAACTGAGCTTTACCCAAAGCTTGTACAGTGCACTGAGCTCTTCAGGAATCAGCACCAAACTTTATTTGCAGTGAGCTTTTACACATTCTTGAGCACAGAATACACAAAGCCAGCTATTTTTTACTAGTTTTCCCAGTTCCCAAAATCTGCAGTTCCAAGGTGGACTGAAGACCAGTTGTCATCCAATTATTCCAATAATGTCTAATATTAACCAACCTATAAATCGCTTTGTGCGAGTCAACATATGACTCATTACTCAGGACATCAGTCCAATCATTGGGGAATCTTCCCAAGTGCAAGTGAGATTACTGGGAGCCACATTTCTGCTCTGGAACTAAAGACTAAATCGAATGTGTGGAGAAGTTAACATGAATTGATGAGCTTAAGCTAGTATAAGTATACAGTTCATAGTTAAAGAAATCTATGCGATGCAGTGTTGTATTTACTTGAAGGGTGCCTATGGCAAAAACAAAAGAAAGCCATACACATGCTTGTGCATACTATGTAGAATTATATACAAAGTCATAATAACTCATAGACTTTGAATTGCCTGAAAATTTGCCTTTCCAACACCGAAGTATCGCAGTGGCGGCAGGCAACTTCCACAATCCCATTGTTCAGGTCCAAGAAAAGGAGACTGTATGATTCAAGGCCATGGAGGCTCAAGACCTCCATCATGCCAGGCCATCAGTCCTTTATCACGGTGTCTAGTGACATGCCCATTAGTTTTATTCCAGGATACATTGGTAATATAATCACAAGCAGTCGCATTGACATCATCAGAACAATTAGCCAAGAATTTGCCATGAGGGCCCCAGTCAAAAATGGTCTGATTTCCAACCTGTAATAGTTTTCCTCATCACCATCAGCATCTTGTCCAATGTCCTGGAGGATATTCATAATGTCTATATGATATGGACTCACATATTACATCCAATGGTTTCCCCACTGTCTCAGTGACATTGTTCTGAGTGAAGTTGAGAGAGAGTGTGGTAAAAAGTCACATCAGAGTCCAGGATGTTCTTGCTGGAGGTAAAATGTGGGCCCACATTTGGCGGCGCACTGGCACACACAGAGTTCCTGCTCCCACACACAAAGTCAATAATTCATACCCTAAGGGAAGATTAAAAGGGGAGCCTGGGTCATAACCAAAAACTTGAATGGAACGCTGACGGCCCATCATAATCTGCTGTGCCACAAGTTCTAAGCATGGAGTAACTGAGTGAGCAGTCTTATGTTGAAGATATACCTACTCGATGGGCTGACTGGACTGAGCCAAAGCCGCTGTAAAAGAGAGCCGGCTAGGAAGTACAAGAAACATGAGATGAGAGCTGGGTAGGGTCAAATCTAGTAAGAAATGCTTCTTCTTTTTTTTTTTTTTTTTTTTTTTTTAATACGCTGCTCTACGAAAAGTAGCTCTTGCTCAGCTTCTGGTGTAAGAGTATGTGAGCTATCAAGGGCAGGATTGCCAGCAAGAGTATTAAAGAAATGTGTTAACTGATGATTAGGACTCCCAAACATCATTTTTATCCAATTAATATCTCCCAAAAGATTTTGGAAATCATTAAGAGTATGTAAATTGTCATGACGAAGCTGCATGGATTGGGGTTTTACTGTAAAACGGTCAGCTACTTTGCCTAAGTAAGAGATTGGTGTTTTCATCTGAATTTTGTCTGGGGTTATTATTAGCCCATGTGCACTTAAGTCCTCTGCCAATGTTATGTAAGCTTTAGCAAGTTCTAGCTCAGATGAACAATCAATGAGAATCTCATCCATATAATGAATAATGTAAGCCTTTGGGAATTGGTTACGCGTTGGTTCCAAAACCTTTCCTACAAAATATTGGCACAGAGTGGGGGAATTAGCCATTCTTTAAGGAGGGATCCTCAATTGATATTGTTTCACTAGAGCTACATTGTTAAGGGATGGAACCAAAAAAGCAAAATGTTGTCGGTCATTAGGGTGTAACAAAATAGTATAAAATCAAACTTAAAGGTCAATTACTAACAAAGGCCAAATTTTAGGGTTGGCACTGGGTAGCAGAAGGCCAGGTTGAAGTGCTCCCATTGGCTGCATAACCATATTAACTCTACAGAAGTCAATTAAAAGTCTCCATTTGCCAGATTTTTTTCTTACTGACAAATACAGGTGTATTCCTAGGAGATTGAGACTCTTCTATGTGCCCCAGACTAAGCTGTTTCTTCTACAATGTGGTGTATTGCCTGCAACTTTTCTTCTGTTAGATACCACTGGAGGGGGGTGGTCCATACAGGCTTATCACTTTGCCATTTGATATTCAAAGGATCTACCCCAATGGCCCCTAAGAAAAAGGATACTCTAAGCCTTCACATCCTCTTTGTTTTATCTGCAGGGGGCACCTGATGGTGTTTGCCTATGCCTCTTGAGCCTGAATACCCAATGTCAGTCATAATTTTTCATGCTGTGACTGAAAGTGATGGGTCATCTAAAGGAGATGCTGGTATAACCAATTCTGCACTCAGTTGCTACAGTAAGTCTCTTCCCCACTAGTTAATGGGTATGTCTACTATATAGGGTTGGACAGTTCCAAGCAATCCATTGGGGCCTTCACATTTTAGCCGACGAGCGCAAGTGCTTTGCAGTATTTGGTTTGCACTTAAACTGCCCACTCCTTCTATGCTGCAGTCAGCCTGTTGCAGAGGCCATTCTCTTTCTGATATGACAGTTATGTCTGCCCCAGAGTCTACTAACTCCTTAAACTGTCTTCCCATTACTGTCAAGGACATTGATGGTCTTTCTGACCTATTTAATAAGGAAGCCCAATTTACAAGGTGCTTATCAGTACTCCCAAACTCACCTTCGTGAGTGACATCAGAGTGGCCTATAGGTATATAAAGTAGCAGAAGTAACTGAGCAATTTTTTCCCCTGGTTGAAAAGTCAAAGGTATGGGGGAGCTCATGACTACTTGTATTTCTCCTTGGTAATCAGAGTCTATAACCCCAGTTTACACTTTGAATCCTTTAAGATTGAGGCTGGACCATCCCAGAAGGAGGCCCGCATTTCCCTTTAGGAGTGGTCCATAGCGTTCAGTGGATATTTTTACTACTCCCTGGCCTGGAAGAACATTAATGGCGTAAGGAAGGGTTAAATCTATAGCTGTACTCCCTGATGTGGCGGGACTGAGTGACAGAACTGAGGGGCGTTCTGCTGAACAGCTCAAGCATTGGGACACTCCCTGATTTGTGAAGGGGTTCCTGCTCCCATTTCCTGAAAGGGAATTCCCTTCTTTGTCAAATTTACAACTGTATTCCTTGCTCATTTTCTTCCTTTTTTGAATTTCGGACAAATCCCAGGAGCGGGGTTTTTGGCACAGGTATTCCTGCACGGAATTCCTGCTTGAAGTGTCCTAGTTTACTACAGTTAAAACATTTTCGCTTTTGGGTTTTTTGGATTGAGTACATTTCTGCCCTCCCCCCCCCCCACCTTTGCCTTATGTGTAATAGTCCCTACGTTACAGCAGAGTCGTAAGTAATCTAAAATTCCATCCATTTCCCTGTGGGGCCTTAAAAAAGTCTGACAGTCTTCATTTGTATTCTCATAAGCCAGCTGTCCCAAATGTTGTTCTGCAGCAGATACGCTACCCACTTGCTTGTTAATAGCTTCTTCTAACCGGGTTACAAAATCTACATAGGACTCCTCTGGCCTCCGAAAAATTTTAACATAACATAACAAACCTTAACGTAACTTTAACATAACTTCACCAGATGGGGTTAACTTTTCCCACACTACGATGGAAATGTCACAGATTTGATCTGTGGCTGCTAGAGGAGTATGTAGCACCTGATGATTTGCATCTGCAAATCCACCTGACCCAGTAAGTATTTCAAAGGAAATGTGAGCCATCTGGGAGTCAGCCCTATTAGAGTGTGCTTTCAAATGTGCTGCCTCTGACAACCACATCTTTCATTGCATATAGTCATTTGCCTTTAGACAAGAGCGAGCTACAAAAGACCAATCATAGGGAATCCACTCCAACTGCTGAGCCCATGCTTTTAACATTCAGCTGTATACAGGGCTGTAGGCCCATACAGATGGCAAGACTTTTTCAGTTTTCTCATCATATTCAATGGCAACTCATCACATATGGGTCCTTGGGCACCTGTGCAATCTATGGGAAAAGTCAAAAACTCACCCCCAGCAGCCCCTTTCCTGATTGCTCTCTCTAATGGAGACAGCAAACTGGCCTTATACTTAATTGGGTACAGTGCAAGCTGGTCACCTTGCACTCTGATATCGGAGTCAGAAACCGGGTTTTCCATAGAGGATATCTAGAATGCTCTTCTTATGAACCCTTTCACGTGCTGGAGGATAGCTCCAATCATGCCAGGGCTCTTTTCCTGCAGCAAAAGTCTTTCCATGTTCCGCCTTTACTCTTTCTAGAGTCTCATCATCTAGCTCATGCTCATGCAAAGGCCTCCATTAGCAACTGAATACTCTCTTTTCTCTTGCTTTCACAGGGAACTCCCTCCAATGGAGGACAGCACAGTTCATATTAAAGCCCAAATCTGCCAGATCAATAGGTATATTTTCCCCTTGTTTTAAGGTTTTGATTACATTTTTTTGTATATATTTTAATTGTTATTTATGTCTTTTACATTTTGTATTCCCGTTGGGTAACCTACCACCAATTCACCCATGATCCATCTCCACAGTCCCTTGTGTTCTTTTATACTCCATTTTGTGCCCTTATCCTGCCCTCGCCTAACCCCCCTGACTGTCACTCTCCTATTTGGTTTCCTTATAGTCCTGTTATAAGTGAAATCATTCGATATTTTTCTCTTTCTTTCTGGCTTATTTCACTGAGTGTGATCCCCGCTAATTCCATCCATGTTGCTGCAAATTGCATGTGTTTGTATTCTTTGAATGCTAAATAGTATTCCATTGTGTATATGTACCACATCTTCTTGATCCAATCATCTATTTTTGGACATCTGGGTTGCTTCCATACCTTTGCTATTGTGAAAAATGCCGCAATGAACATACAGGTGCATGTATCCTTTTGGATTAGTGTTTTTGTGTCCTTTGGGTAGATTCCTAAAAGCGGTATTGCTGGGTCTTATGGAAGCTCCATGTTTAGCAGTTTGAGGAATCGCCATACAGCTTTCCATAGTGGTTGGACCAGTTCACATTCCCAACAGCAGTGTAGAAGAGTTCCCTTTTCTCCACATCCTTTCCAACCTTTGTTGTTTCCTGTATTTTTAAAGTGTGCCATCCTCACAGGTGTGAGGTGTTATCTCATTGTGGTTTTGATTTGCAATTCTCTGATTATAAGTGAGGTTGAACATTTTTTCATGTACCTGTTGGCCATTTGCGTTTCTTCTTTGGAGAATTGTCTTTTGAGCTCTTCTGCTCATTTTTTGACTGGGTAAATTGGCTTTGTTGTTATTGAGTTGTGTGAGTTCCTTGTAAATTTTTGTCATCAATCCTTTATCGGATGTAGTATGTGCAAAGATCTTTTCCCAGTTGGGAGGGTGTCTGTTAGTTTTGGTTAATGTCTCTGTTGCGGCACAGAAGCTTTTTGTTTTGATGTAATCCCATCTGTTTATCTTGTCCTTCACTTCCTTCACTTTGGGGGATGTGTCTTTCAAGGTTTTGCTGAGATGTATGTTGTGTAGAGTTTTGCCTGTATTTTCTTCTATACATTTTATGGTTTCAGGACTTACATCCAGGTCTTTCATCCATTTTGAGCTGGCTTTTGTACAGTTTGAGAGGTAGTAGTCTAGCTTCATTTTTCTGCATGTGGCTGTCCAGTTTTCCTAGCACCATTTATTGAATAGACTGTCCTTGTTCCACTGCATTTTCTTTGCTCCTTTGTCAAAGATTAGTCATTCATAGATATGGAGCTTTAATTCTGGGTATTCTATTTGGTTCCATTGGTCTTTGTGTCTGTTTTTGTTCCAGTACCATGCTGTTTTAATTATTATGGCTTTGTAGTATAGTTTGAAATCAGGGAGTGAAATTTCTCCGTTTTCTTTCTTTTTAGTTAGGAGGGCTTTAGCTATGTGAGGTTTTTTGTGGTTCCATATGAATTTCATCAGTAGTCAATCTATTTCTTTGAAGAATGTCATTGAGATTTTATTAGAATAGCATTGAATCTGTAAATTGCTTATGGTAGGATTGCCATTTTGATAATGTTAATCCTTCCAATCCATGAGCAAGGGATGCCTTTCCATCTTCTTGTGTCTTCTATTTCTATCAACAGTGTTTTATAGTTTTCTTTATATAAGTCCTTTATGTCTTTTGTTAGATTTATTCCAAGATGTTTGATTGTTTTGGTTTTGATTTTGAAGGTGATGGATCTCTTAATTTCTTCTTCTTCAGATTGGGTGTTTGCATAGAGGAGTGCTACTGACTTTTGTGCGTTGATTTTGTATCCTGCTACTTTACTGAACTGGTCTATGATTTTGAGTAGTTTTTGTATGGCGTTTTTAGGGTTTTGTGTATATATTATCATCTCATTTGCAAATGGAAACAGTTTAATTTCTTCTTTTCCTATTTGGATCCCTTGAATGTCTTTCTCTTGTCTAATTGCTCTGGCTAGGACTTCCAGTATTATATTGAAAAGTAATGGTGAGAGTGGACATCCTTGCCTTGTTCTTGATCTTAGGGGAAAGGCTTTCAGCTTCTCGCCATTGAGGATAATATTGGCTGTGGGTTTCTCATATATGGCTTTTATTATGTTGAGGTATGTTCCTTCTATCCCAAAGATTTCAAGGGCTTTTATCATAAATGGGTGTTGCACTTTGTCAAATGCTTTGTCAGTGTCTATTGATATGATCATATGGTCTTTATTTTTCTTTTGTTGATGTGTTGGATTACACTGATCGATTTTCGGATGTTGAACCATCCTTGTGTCCCTGGGATAAATCCCACTTGGTCGTGGTGTATTATCTTTTGGATGCATTGTTGGATCTTATTGGCCTAGATTTTGTTAAATATTTTTGCATCAGTATTCATTAGGGAGATTGGTCTGTAGTTTTCTTTTTTTGTATTGTCTTTGTCTGGTTTTGGTATTAGAATAATATTTCCTTCATAGAATATGTTTGGTAGTATCCTTCCTTCTCAATTTTTTGAAAGAGTTTGTGTAATATAGGGACTATTTCGTTTTTTAATGTTTGTTACAATTCGTTTGTGAATCCATCTGGTCCTGGGCTTTTCTTTTGGGGAGGTCTTTAATTACTGTTTCAATTTCACTGCTTGTGATTGGTCTGTTTAGGTGTTCTATATCTCCTTTGTCTAGTTTTGGATGATTGTATCATTCTAGGAATTTGTCCATATCCTCTAGGTTGTTGTACTTGTTTCTGTATAGCTATTTATAGTAATCTCTGATTATTTTTTTGATTTTTGCTGTGTCCGTTGTGATTTCTCCTTTTTCATTTATGATCCTATTTATTTGTGTTTTCTCTCGTTTTTTTTATTTGTAAGCATGGCTAGTGGTTTGCTTATTTTGTTTATTTTTTCAAAGAAACAGCTTTTGGTGTCGTTGATCTTCTGGATTGTTTTTTTTTTTTTCTTTTCCATTTCTCTTATTTCTGCTTTGATTTTTATTATTTCCTTTCTTAAACTGGCTTTTGGGGTTTTTTGTTGTTCATTTTCTAGTTCTTTGAGATGTGAGATTAAATTGTTTCTTTGGGTTGTTTCTTGTTTCTTGATGTGAGCTTGTAATGCTATATATTTTCCTCTTATTACTGCTTTTGCTGTGTCCCAGATGTTCTGGAAAGTTGTGTCCTCATTGTCATTCAGTTCTAGATTTTTTTTTTTTAATTTCTTCTTTGATCTCTTCATTGATCCATTGATTTTCCAGTAATGTGGGTTTCAGTTTCCATGAGGTAAGAAGGTTTCTTTTTTCTTTTTATGGTTTATATCCAGTTTGATTCTTTTATGATTGGAGAAGAAGGCTGGTACGATTTTTATCTTAGTGTATCTGTTCAGGTTTGTTTTGTGCCCTAATGTGTGATCGATCCTGGAGTATGTTCCATGTGCACTTGAGAAAAAATGTGTATTCAATTTTTCAGGGTTGAAATGATTGATAGATATCTGTTAATCCCATGTGGTCTAAGTCCTTATTTAGAGCTTTAATGTCCTTAGTTACTTTTTGTCTTCTTGATCTGTCCAATAGAGAAAGTGGGGTGTTGAAGTCTCCTACTATGTATGTATTTTCTTTAATGTCTTTTTTCAGGGATGATAATAATTGTCTGATATATTTTGGTGCTTCTTTCTGGGGAGTATATGTTGATGAGTCTTATATCCTCCTGTTTTATTGTCCCCTTTATCATGATGTAGTGACCAGCTTTGACTTTTTTTACCTTCTTAAGTTTGAAGTCTATTTTATCTAATATGACTATAGCTGTTCCTGCCTTCTTTCTTGGTCCATTTGCTTGTAGCATTGTTTTTCATCCTTTAACTATTAATCTTTGTTTACCTTTCGCAATTAAATGTGTTTCTTGTAGACAGCAGAAGGTTGGGTTTTGTTTTTTGATCCATCCTGCTATGATGTGTCTTTTAATCGGTGTGTTTAGTCCATTTACATTTAGAGTTAATATTGATATACTGTCATCCATATTTGTCTCTTTGTTTACCTTTTTGTGATTCTAATCCTTACCTTATTCCATATTTCCTGGTCTTTCCTCTGTTGGTTTTGTCTTCATGGTGTCTTGTAGTATGTTTTGGAGTAGCGGTTTGTTAGTGATGAATTTCTGTAGTTTCTGTTTGCCAGGGAAGGTACATATTCTTTCTTCATAGAGGAAGGAGAGCTTTGCAGGGAGAGTATTCTTGGATGACATTTGCTGGCATGTAGTATATTACATATGTCTCTCCATTCTCTTCTTGCTTTTACTGTTCCTTCAGAGAAATCTGATGTCAGCCTGATTGGCTTTCCTTTGTAGGTTATTTGTTTCTTTGTCCTCGTCATTTTCAATATATTTTCCTTGTCTTGAATTCTCGATAGTTTTACTATCATATGTCTTGCTGTTTTTTTTTTTTCTTTCGTTGTAATAATTTTGAGATCTTCTGGCTTCCTGTATGTCGATTTCTGTTTCCTTTTTCATGTTTGGAAAGTTCTCTTCAATTATCTCCTTGAGAAGTTTCTCTGTTCCTTTGTCTCTATCCTCTCCTTCTGGGATTCCTATGATTCTGATGTTTCCTCTTTTCATGGTGTCAGATAGTTCTCGAAGCTTTTCCTCATTCTTTTCCCTTAGTTTTTCTTTTTCCTTTTCTTTCTTGGTTCTTTCAGTATCTTTATCTTCCAGAGTGCTTATTCTTCCTTCCATGTGTTTTAATCTACTTTTATGGCTCTCTACTAACGTATGTAAATCCTCCGTTTCCTTCAATTTCTTCTTTATGGATTCATTCTCGTTTTTCAGTTCTTCATTTATATTCCTCAGTTCTTTGTTCTTTTCATTTAATTATATTATTTTATGTTGTTATGGCTATTCTGAATTCTTTATCTGTTAGGCAGATGTAATCTTCTATGTCCATGTTATTGAGTTCTCAAGAGGGATTTTCTTTCTGTGGTGTATTATTTAGAGGGTCATTTGTAACTTTTTTTCTTCTGTTTTTGGCCTTCTGCTTTGTTCTGATGGTAGCATTTCTGTGCTGTTGGTGCCAGCAGGCATGATTCTTGGTTCTACTTGCTGAGGAGTGTTTGTTGTTTCCTAGAGTCTGAGTTGCCTTGGCTGTGGCTGGGTATCTTCCAAATTTTCTTTTTTTCTCTGTTGAATTTCTGTGTCTCTCATGGCATGTTTCCAATGTGTTTCCAATTCCGAGTAGAATTAGGGTAGAAGAAGGTGGGGTGGTTTGTAGTAAAAAAAAAAAATAGAAAATAAAAATAAATATATAAATAAATATTTTTTAAAAAATAAAAAAGTTATTGGGTAGATGTAAACTTTGGGAGAGTTTTGTAGTCCTTTTGCTTTTAGGTTTTGGAGTTTCTGGGTAGGCCCCCTGCTAGGGTTCAACCCCCCTTTCCAGTGTCAGATGTTGCTGTTGTCCTACTGTTGCTGCTGTTGTTTTATAGTTGTTAGGAGTCTTTATGGTCTTTCTCTCTCCCCCTTTTTATTTTTCTCCTTTCCCTCAGTGTTTGCCTGGGGGCTATCCCTGCCCCTGGGATTATGTCTGGTGGGGAGGGGTCTAGACTTCCTAATCTTAAGTTTCTTTTCTGCTGCCAGGGCCCCACTACTCCACAAGGGAGTGTAGGGGTGGAGGTTGTGGGCAGCTCTTGGTCAGGGTTTCCCCTCCCCTAGATTCTGGGGGGCCACTGTGCAACCTTCTAGAAGTTAGGTGTGGGGCCACAGAGGGGGTGCTGGGCCGTGGTCTCCACCAGCTGGAGTTTCCTTTCTGCCGCCCTCCTGGGTGCCAAGATGCAGACACTTTGTGGTTGGAGACAGTTCCAGCAGGAGCCTGTATCCCAGGTCATGTTACCTCCAGTCAGGTTAGAGAAGAGTAGATTTCCCTAGCAGCAGATACTGGCATCAGGTTACAGACTAGGGAGGAGATTGTTTGAGGTGGTCTCAGCAAGAGTTTTTCCTGCCTAGTCAGTTCCTCAGGCTAATGTATCACCTAGTAACCAGTGAGGGGATTAGGACCCCACAGGGTGCTGGCAGTTTGTCCTCCTAGCTAAGATGTTACCTAGTCCCAGATGGGGGACGGAACACAGTGACCCTTGAGTTTTCCTGCACTTCAGAGCTGCCACACAGGGAAGAGAGGGGGCTTTTGGGGTGGGGGGGTGGGGGTCACGCTCCCCGTTGGTTGGCCAGAGCCCTCTGACCCCACTGCAGTTTCTAACCTTGTATTCAGCGGCGCTCCATAAAGCTGGTTTGCCCACCTCTCCTTCCTGTTTTTCCTCCGTGTGTGGTCTGATGTCTTTTCTCTTCTTTTTACTCTGACTTTTTGGTTTATCTTTAAGTCTAAAGCACCCACGGGGATGATTGTATTGTGTAGGGCATCCAGTTCTCCTCAGATCGGCTCTCAAAATTAGGGATTTTTCTCTCCATAAATTGATATTTTGTGGGAGAGCCTGATCTTAGCATCTGTTCGCCGCCATATTTTGAGGGCATCTTTCTTTGATGACGTTTTTTACCCATATCCAATTACCATCATCAAACATCCTCTCATCCGGGTACCATGGGTTGTATTCCAAAACAACCTCTAAGCAGTTTTGAATTCTTGCCTTTGAAACACACGCACTATTCTCTCTCAAGAAGTGATGAAGCCGAGAAGCAAAAGTAGCAGCACAAGACACTGTCTGGCACATTTTTTTAACTATGCAAAAATACTCAATCCCCACCTTCTGTGTGGTTCTTCTCCAATGTTATCTGAACCTCCTTCATGTCCCTGTTTGGGAACCACTTGTCCATCTCCATGATGGGGGACCTGGGACACAGAAAGAACTGAGCTTTACACAAAGCTTGTTCAGGGAACTGAGATCTTCAGGAGCCAGCACCAAACTTTATTTGCAGTGAGCTTTTATACATTCTTGAGCTCAGAATACACGAGGCCAGCTATTTTTACTAGTTTTCCCTGTTCCCAAAATCTGCGGTTCCAGGGTGGACTGAAGACCAGATGTCTAGTCATTCTCAGAATCTCTAAACTATCTAATTGGCCCACCGGGATGCATAGGAATGCAATAATGAAGGAGAAAACAAGACAGGGCCCCACTCAGAGTGCGTTCTGTCCCCTGATTCAAGTCACTTAAACTGGGGTTCTATCTTCAGACCCATACTACACGAGTGTTCTCAGCGTTTTGGCCGTAGTGCTGTGCCAAGGACACAGACACTCTTGAGCTAAGCTCCATGTCCTTTCACAATCAAAAATGAATGAGGAAATATTACAACAGCACAAATCCAGAGTATAATCAGTGATTATTATCAATATTTACATGTGAACAAGTTCAAGAACCTACATGAGATGTACAGATTCTTAGATTTGCGAAATAATTCAAGACTAAATAGAAAAGCTAGCAAACCAATTATAAGAAAGGAAATTGAAATATTAATCAAAACTCTCCTAAAAAACCAAAAGTCCAAGACTAGATGGTATTGTTGCAGAAGTTAATGCAGGAACACCAAGAGGCACTTAGGAACATGAGGAATACAGGTGATTTATTATGCCAGTGGGCCCAGGAGAAGCCGGTGGGACCAGGAGAAACCAGTGGGCCCAGGAGAGTTTCACCTCTAAAGACCTGGGCCCTGAACAAAGACAGCAGAGAGTTTTTATACAGAGTAGCTTGCTCATATCTTTTGGTGGGTTTCAGGGAAAGATGACCTCAGTGAAGGGGGGAGGTTACTTACAGGCAGGATCTTATCAATGATTTCCAGACAGGAGTCTTATCAGTAAGTGGTCATTCTCCTCCCTGGTACTCATTAGTAAGGGTCATGCTCATTCTTGGTGTGGGGGCTGTGTTTTTCCTGTTTCCCTGGTTAAGTTTTACCAGTAAGTTCTACAAAACTTTCAAAGAACTATTCCTATCATGTTCAGACTCTTTCCAAAAATTAAGAAGAAATAATTTGAGATAAATTTTATGAAGTCAACATCACATTGATACCAAAACCAAACAATGGAAACACAATGATTGGTCAATTACAGACCAAAATCCCAAATGAAATCATACACAAAATTCCTAAATAATTTCTTAGCAAAGTAAACCCAGCAATGCATTAAAATGATTATATATCATAACTAAGTGGGGTAATACCAGGAACGTAATGGTTGGAACATAATGATGGTTCAACATAAAAAAATAAATCAATGTTACTATGTCAAAAAAGAAAAGAATGTATGACCATATAAATAGATGCTGAGAAAGCATTTGATAAGATTCAGCATTGATTTATGATAGAAATCCTTAATAAACTTGGGACAAATGGACATATATTAAGATAACAAGATCCATATATGGCAAATCCACAACAATCTTTTTATCAAAGGTGAAGCAGTGGGTAGCTGCAGGCAAGACAGGAGAGGTCTGCAGGGTTAGCTCCCTTGCTGAGAATTGAAATCAGGCCACAATGGCAATAGTGTAATAGTGTGAGACTTAACCCCTTTGCCACCAGGGAGGCCCCTGCATGTCATCTTTGATGAAGTGGCTATTTAGCTCTGTCACTATTTTTGAATGGGTGTTTGTTTTACTTTTGTTCAGTTGTGTGCGCTCTTTGTAGATTGTCCATGCCAGTTCCTTCTCACATGAATGCTGTCCAAATATTTACTCCCATTCAGTAGGGTGTCCCTTCATTTTGGTTACTGTCTGTTTTACTTTACAGAAACATTTGAGATTGATGTATTCCCAGTTATTTATATTTTTCATTGTTTTCCTTGCTTCTAGAGAGTGTTCCACAATGATATTTCTGAAGTTTATGGCACGCAATATTTTACTTATGTTTTCTTCTATGTATTTTAACTTTTCAGGTCTCACATCACAAATTTTTGTGGTTTTCAATTTGATTTACATGTATGATGTGTGATAATGGACTAGTTTCACTCTTTTTCATGTGATACATATTTTCCCAACACAATTTATTGAAAAGGCTTTCCTGTTCTTGTTTATTCTTCGCTCTTTATGATGTTATTTATAAACTTCTTATTTTTTTCTGGCTTTCGATTGTATCACATTGGTCTGTGTGTCTTTTTTTGTTCTAATGCCATGTTATTTTAGTTATTATGGCTTTAATATAGTTTGAAGTCTGGGTGTGTAATATTAACATTTCCCCCCATTTTACTTAATAGAAACAATCTCTAAATTGTTTTGTGTAGGATAGCTTTTCTGACAATGTTGACACTTACAATCCATAAGCAGGCAATTTATTTCCATTTCTCTGTTTCTTCTTTCTCTTTTAAGAGTGTATTCTGGTTTTTCTTTTGTAGGTCCTTCACCTTCCTTTTAATGTTTAGTCTCAGTATTTAATTATTTGTTGGGGAGAGATTGTAAATAGGATGGCTTTCTTAATTTCTTCTTGCTCACTATAAGCTTCTATGCAGAAAACTGATTTTAGTGTTGATTTTGTATTCTGCCACTTTGCTGAACTGGTTTACTGTTTAATTAGTTTTGGGGAGTATTTGGGGTTCTCTATGTTTATTATCATATCATCTACAAATAACAATATTTGTATTTCTTCTTTCCAATTTGGAGTCCTTTTATAGTTTTATCTGGCCTAATTGGTCTTGCTAAGAATTCTAATATTGTGTTGTACTGAAGTGGTGGGAGTGGACATCCTTGTCTTGTATCAGATCTTAGTGGAATGTTTATTATTTTCACCCTGAGAATGATACTAAATGTGGATTTGTCATGTATGACTTTTGTTATCTTAATACTGTTCCACTAATCCCCTAAATTGAGTTTTCATCATAAACAGATGTTGGATCTTATCAAATAATTTCTCATTATCTGTGGATATAATCACTTGACTTTTATTTTCCTTTTTGTTGATGTGGTGAATTACATTGATTTGTAATCTTTTTAATGCATTGTTAGATTTGCTAAGATTTTATTGAAGAATTTTGCATCTGTTTTTATTAAATAGATTGATTTTTAGTTTACCTTTATTTGTTTTTGTCTTTGGTTTTGGTACTAGAATTATATTGGTCTCATAAGATGTTATTGGAAGTATTTCTTCTTTCTCAATTTTTGAAAGATTTTGAGCAAGATAGGTACTTTGAAATTTTGTAGAACTTGCTTGTGAAATTATCTGCTCCAGGACATTTTTACTTTGGGAGAGTTTTGATTACTATGTCAATTTCCTTCTTTGTGATTGTTTTGTTCAAGTTTTCAATTTCTTCTTTATTTAATCTTGAAAGATTGTGTAATTTCAAGAATTTTTCCGTGTCAAAGGGTTTGATTAACATGTTTGCACATAAGAGTTCATAGGAATCCTTTATCATGCTCTTAATCTGCAGCCTGTGGTAATTTTTAATCTTCTAATTTGCTGCTATTTATTTGGGTTTAACTTTTTGATTGTAAGGCTAGCTACAGGCTTTCATTTTGTTTATTTTTTTCAAGGAACCACCCTTGTTTTCATTAATCTTTTTTTTTGAAATCTATTTCACTTATTTCTATTTTGATTTGTATTGTTTCATTTTTACTAGCTTTGGATTTTTTGTTCTTTTTTTCTTATTCCTTGACATGAGCAAGAATGTTGTTTATTTGGGCTCTTTCTTGTTTCTTGATTTTGACCTGTATTGCTATACTTCTCTCTTGGTACTGATCTTGCTGTGTCACATAGTTTCTGGTAAGCTGTTGTCTAATTATCATTTGCCTCAAGGTATTTTTTGATATCTTGCTTGATATTCTCATTAACCCAGTGGATTTTCGATACTGTGTTGTTCAGTCTTCACATATTAGATGACTTCCTTATTTTATTTTACAGAGTTGATTTCTAACTTGATACATTATGTTCAGAAAAGATACATAGTATGATTCAATTTCAATAATTTGTTTATATACTCTATGACACAGTATGTGGTAAATCCTGGGGAATGACCCAAGTGTACATGAGAAAAAATATGTATTTACCTTTTTTGGAGGGGAGGGGATTCAGTGCTCTTTAAATGTTTATTAAAACCATGTGTTCTATTTCTTTGTTTAGTACAAATGTGCCCTTACTTATAGTCCCATTGATCTTTACATTGCTGAGTGTGGACTATTGAGATTTCCAATCACATATGTATGTTATGTAATGTCTGTTTTCACATTTGATAGTAACTGTTTGATATATTTCAGTGTACCTTCATCTGGGGACTATGCATAGATGAGTATGCATTGACCACATCATTTTCCATCCCTGTTCCTTTTTACCTTCTTAAGCTGAATGTTTATTCCAGCTGATATCTTCTTTCCTTAGTGTTCCATTCTCTTGTAGAACTGTTTTCCAACCCTTTACTTTCAGACTATATTTATTATTGGAAATTAGGTGCATTTCCCAAAGGCAGCAGAAAGTAAGATTCTGTTTCTTAGTCCAACGTATTAGTCAGTTCCAGGCCTGTATCTAGTAACTGCAATGGTTGGGAATGTGTAGAGTAAATGTGATGTGTCCCTGGGAACTTACCCCCTCAAAAATAAACAAACAACAACAAAAACATCTCTGGCTTTGGGTTGGGTGGCCAGTATATTTTACTTTTTTAAAGATTTTATTTATTTATGCATACAAGCTGTGGTGCAGGCCTGAGATGGGGGTTGGTGAGAGGATTCACTACAGACAGAGTGGGGAGCAGAACAGGCAGATCGACTGAAGTACACTGCTGAGGGGAGCAGTGAGCTAGACAAGAGAGGTCTGCTGCACCATGTGGGAATCTCCCCAGCTGGGCATCGAACTTGCGCTGCAGACGCCAACATCTCCACAGTGCTGCGCTCAACCCATTGTGCCACCAGGGAGGCCCTTATTTTATTTTTAGAATAGCAAGAAATATGGACTAAAACAAAATCAATAGCTTAATCTGTTATCACTCATTGAAGTCACAATGAAATTTCAAATCCCTGTAATTTGCCATTTATCTATTTTTTTATAAAATATTTGCATTATTTTTTACTGAGTTAATTTTAATTTTCAATATTGTATGTGGTTTAGAAGTAAAGGATCACGTTGATTCAGGCGTATGTTACCACATGCATAACATCAAAGAACCTACGATTCTCCACAATTGCCTATTGAATCTCCCTCTTCTTTCTCCTTATCCCATCATCCCCTTTGACAGGCTCTTTTTGCAATCAGGTTTGTAGCATTTATTTTGGTTTAGTGCCTTTGCTTTTTTTTTTTTCCTCTCTATTCCACATGAGTGAAGAAAGTCATTTAAGATTTGTCTGTCTTCCTCTGAATTATTTTGCTTACACTAATTCATTCCTATGCCATCCCTATTGTTGCAAATGGCAAGGCCATCTCTTCTTAAAGCTGAGTAGAGTTCCATTATTTATGCATATTACATACTCTTATCTACTCATCAGTTGTTTCCAACTCTTGGTTATTGTAAATAATTGTGCAATAATTATGGTTCACATTCACTTCAAGCTAATGTTTTATTGTGGTGGTGGTGGTGGTAAATAACCAGCAGTGGGATAACTTATCATATGGAATTTCTATTTTTAGTTTTAGAGGAATTTCCATAATGGTCTCCATAATAGTATCAATTTACAGTCACATCAAGTGTGTTCAGGTTTTCCCTTCTCTCTAAATCCTATGTAACACTTGTTTCTTTCTTTTTTTTTTTTTTTTAGATAATATCCAGTCTCACAGTCTTGAAGTGAAATTTCCTTGTTGCTTTGATTTGTACTTTTCTATAATAAGAGATGCTCAGCATATTTTCATGTTCCTATTGGCTACCTGTGTGTCTTCTTTGGGGAACTGTTTATTCATATCCTCTATTTGTAAAGTGAGTTCTTTGCTTTTTATTTTCAAAATTTGTGAGTTTTTGCATATTTTGCATATTTACCCCTTATAAGGTGTACAATGTGCAAATATATTCTTTTAATAAGCATGGTGTATTTTCTTTATGATACATGTCTCTTTCACTGTACAGAAACCTTTTAGTTTTACATAGTGCCATTTGTTTATTTTGCTGGTTCCCTTGTATTTTGAGTATCACCCCCAACCAATACTAAAGTTGATATTGAGGAGCAAAGTGTCTATATTTTCTTCTGTGAAATTTATGATTTCTGGTCTCAACAATCAAGTGTCTAACATATTTTATGTTATTTCTATGGTATTAAATAAATGTGTACTTCATCCTTTGCATGTGACTACCCTGCCAAATTTTCAAAGTAATACTTATTGAAGATGCTTTTGTTGTTCTGTTGTACACTCTTGGATCATTTGCCATAAATTAGTTGTGTGTGTGTCTGTGTGTGTGTGTGTGTGTTCATTTCTGGTATCTTGATGATTTTCTCTTGATTGGCATGTCTATTGTAATTACAATCACTTTCAGTATAGCTTGAAGTCTGGGAGCAAGATACCTCCATTTTTGCTCTTTTTTTTTTCTGAAAAGTGATATTGCTGCTTTGCTAATAGGTCTTTCTTCATTCCAAATTAATATTGCAATTATTATTCATATTACTGTGAGACATGTTATTGGAGTTTTAATAGAGCATTCATTGAATCTATATATTGCTTTGCGTGATATGTGTGTTCTATTACTTTCAACAATGTCTAATTTTTTTGGTATACAGGTCTTTCGCTTCTCTTATCAAATTTATTCCAAGTTATTTAACTATTTTAATGTAATTATATTTTATGAAATTGTAAATGGTATTATTTTATTGATATATCTATCTAGTATTTTGTTGTTTGTATACACAAATACAATTGCTAGAATTTCGAATAGTATTGAATAGCAGTGTTACAGTAATACCGTCAGTCCTTGTTTTATTCCTGATCTTTTAAAAAATATATATATTTATTGTTATTTATATCTTTTTACATTTTGTATTCCCCTTGGGTAACCCACCACCAATTCACCCATGTCATTCCTGATCTTAAGTTTTTGTTTTTTTTCAAGTTATTCTACATTGATTGTAATGTTGACTGTAGGTATGTCATATATGGTTTTTATGATATTAAGGTATGTTGCTTCTCTACCAATTGTGTTGAAGATTTTTATCATAAAAATATGTGCGACTTTATTGAATACTTTTTTCACAACTATTGAGATGATTATATAACCTTTGTCTTTCCTTTTGTTGATTTAGTACATCATGAGTAATGATTTAGATGTGTCAAACTATTCTTGTATCCAAAGGATAAATGTCTTCTGACTGTATCATTGTGTATTTTTAATGTATTGTTGAATTGGGTTTGCTAGTAGTTTGTTGATTTTATTTTATTTTATTTTATTTTACTTTTTTTGCATATAGGTTATCAGAGATATTGGTCTCTTTTTTTCTTAATTTTGATGTTCTTGTCTGGTTTGGATTTTGGGTAATGGTTTCATAGACTGTGTTTGAAATTTTATCTATTCTCTAATTTATAGATGCTAATTATTCTTTAAAAGTTTGATATCATTCACTACTAAGGACATCTGGTACCAGACTGTCAGTTTGTGGAAGCCTTTTCATTACTGATTTGATTTTAATACTTGTGAGGGCTCTGTTGAGATTTTGCTATTACTTCCTGATTCATAGCAGGAATGTTGTGTGTATCTAAGAGTTCTTGTGCTTTAAAGAGCACTACTTACAATAAAAATATATATTATAAAAAAAAAAGAATTTTCACCTAAAAAAAAAAAAAAAGAGCACTACTTAATATCACATCTAGTGCCCAGAAAGGAAAGGAATATATGATACAATACAAACCAATCTATAGCACATACACAACAGTGACTGGATTCCTACATGATCCTCATTCTACCTTCTGACAGAGAAATGCAAAGAAAGATCTCAATACTGAGGAAAGTCAGCAAAAGTAAAAAAAAAAAAAATCAAATAAAGCAAAGAGCCACCTTTTAGGAAAATTAAAATAGTTCAACTCTCTAAGTTAATAACATTTGCAAAGAATCAGTTCTTGGTATTCACATATTTATTGTTAATTTGAGTTCTATGTTTTATTATTTCTTATTCATTTTCTGACCATTGTGTATTACAGTGAAATCTTATTTATGAACCCCCACTGTAGTTTCATTAGAGTGATAATAAATGACAGTGAACTAATGTCTTCCTTTCATTTGCTTATCTTCCAGTCTGTCTGACTTCAACAGTCATGCTTCATTCTTGAATTAGCAACTTATTTCATTCATCAGTTGCTTATTTGTTCTTGCTCTCTTATTAGCAGATCCATCATGCTTCTGTGATTGTACCTAAACTAATCTGGCGAACCTTAGGACTACAATGTTCCTCTTCTAAATTCTTAAGAAAAGCACCAGCTGATGTTCAAAACTTGTCTTTAGAGTTTTGAGTCAGTGTTCTGTGGGTTCTTCCTCCAAGCTCCTAGGGAACAAGAATTCCCAAATCAGAAATCCCTTCTGTGGGAGTCTCAATTCCAAACCAGTAGGATTTCTTCTCAAGTAATCTAAATTTCAGTACCTTTAATCTTTTGTTATTTTTCCCCCAACCCCTTGGGGTTGAATTTGCCTCTTACAGTTATTATGTCTGTGTTAGCTAAGTGTTCCATTACTGCCTTTTCAGATTGCTACCATCTGTTTAACTATTTATTTTATTAAATTTTCTCTGTTAAAGTACCATACATGTTTTCTGTTTCCTCATTAATACTAACTGATATATAGTATACATTTCCCTAGTTAAATAACCTATATTATTCATTCTACCCAATCAGTCATAATGTGTTCAAACCCAAGACACCAAAATTCTTTATTACTAGTTCTGGGCTTGCCATTCCTTTATAGCATCAATTGCATATTTTCCTTTAAGAAGTTTCTGCCTCAGGAAAATAAAAATAGACCAAAATATGATGTCCTCAGTTACTAAGAGATGCTATAAAGGAATTATCTCTATTATACAGAAGCCAGTGTGATTTCTTCCAATCACCCACTTTAAAATAGCTAAATTCAAAGTTCTGAAGCAAGCCCTTCTTGGTGGCACAGGGTTTACAGTCTCAGCATTATCAAGCTATCACCAGCTACTGCAGCATGAGTTCAAGCCCCTGTCAGGGAGCTAACCCACATGGCACAGCACCTCTCCTGTCTGACCCACTGCTTCCCTCAGCAATATATTTCAGTCAATCCTCCTGTTCTGCTCCCCACTCTGTCTCTGGTGAATCCTCTCACCCACAGCACCTCTGGTCTACACTCCAGTTCTAGTATGCATAAATAAATAAAAATAGACTTTTTTTTAAATAAAATATCAACGCCTCCCTGATGGCGCAGTGGTTAAGTGTTACGCTGTGTAGCTGTCGACAGTGGTCACACGAGTTTGATGCCTGGCCGGGAAGATTCCCACACGGCGTGGCAGACCTCTCCTGCCTTGCCCACTGCTCCTCTCAGCAGTGTATTTCTGTCAATCTGCCTGTTCTGCTCCCCACTCTCTCTCTGGTGAACCTTCTCGCCTCCCCAAGCTTCTGGCCTGTACCTCAGCTTGTATGCATAAATAAATAAACCTTTAAAAAATATATATCATTCTGAGAATAATTACATAATTACACAAAGAAGAAACTTTCAAAAATTTTTTTAGAACAATGGCAACTGGAATTCATAGACTTATTTGCGAAGCATGATGTTAAGTGTAAAATCATTGTATTTTATTTAATTCTTATTATATTCTGTGAAATAATGTTAATTTTTTATATATAGTCTTATGTTCTCCAATATATAGCTAATATTTTTTCAATTGCATAATAGCAGAATCATCAGTTGAACCCAGATATTTTGACTACAATGTCTGCTTTTAAATCAGTAAGATGTATTATCTCCTACTATACTACAAATTGTTAAGCACCATTTACATATGATATGATTTATTCCATTAGGTATTTGAAGTATTGCCAATTCTTGGCACTTGATACTACTGTCCTGAAAGGAACTGGCATTCTGCATTATGCTCAAGTCCCTTTACCATAATGGTGAACAAATTTACAATTTTTGATTGATGGATATTTTATTTTCTTCCTCATATGAGCTATCATAAGTAGTGTTACAATCAACATATTAGTGCATAAAGATTTTGAACATGATGGTTTCATGTTCTTTGAACAGATGTTCAGTAGCGGAAGATATTGGAAAGTGGGGAAACAACACAGATACATGTAAAAACACAAAGTTGGATCGCTCTGTAACTCCATGCACAAAAATAAAATCCAAATGTCTCAAATCTTATGACTTGGAAATCAAAGTGAAAATGAAAAATTGGTTTAGCTCACATTTAAAAACTTTTATATTCAAATAATATATAAGTCAGTTGAAATATCACTTTATGGGAGAAAATATTATACATTAAACAAACAATATGGGATTAATATCCAAGATATAAACTCACACATTTCAACATTAAAAACAAAAACAAAATAATCATAAATTGGTAACGTGTCTTGGCAGATATTTCATGAAAGGGAATATCCAGAAGGCCAATAGATACATGGAAAAGTGTTCATCATCACTTTTAATAAGGGAAATTCAGGTTAAACCCAGAGATATCTCACACATTTGAGGATAACACTATTGAAAATATCACTACCCTTGGAGAGGATGTGAAGAAACTGGAAGCTTATTAATTGCTGGTGGGAATGTAAACCGGTACAACCTTTTTGGAAAGTGATTTGTATTTACTTTAACAAAACTAAAAATGGAAACACAACATGGTCCAAGATTGAGCCTCCAAAGACATCTTTATCATTGGTGTCTTCAACTATATCAACAATATTTTCCTCTACATATTTAATTGCCAAAAGTCATATCGAAATCTTTAATCCATTTGGAATTTATTTTTGTTCATGTAGTTACAAAGTGATCCAACTTTGTTATTTTACATGTGTCTATGGAATTTCCCCAGCATCATTTGTTAAAGATACTGTCCCATTTGGTTGTAGCTGTTTCATTTTGATAAATCATAATGAATTTATTTCTGGAATTTCAATTCCATTCCATGTTTCTATTTTTATTCCAATATCACATTCTTTTAATTACTGTAGCTTTATTAAATGCTTTTTCTTCGTTTTCTTGAAATGTCAATCATTTACACAGATAAATGTGTGTGTGTGTGTATGTGTGTATTTAAGATTTATTTTATTTATTTATGCATACAAGAACTGGGGTGTAGATCAGAGGTGCTGGGGGTGAGAGGATTCACCAGAGAAAGAATGGGTAGCAGAATAAGCAGATCTACTGAAATACACTGCTGAGGGAAGCAGTGAGTGAGTGCGTGAGCAGGAGAGGCCTTCTTACCATGAGGGTTAGCTCCCTCGTTGGGGATTGAACTGATGCTGCTGTGGCTGGCAATAGCTTGATAACACTGAGACTTCAACTCCTGCAGCACCAGGGAGACCCCTGCAGCTATATGTTTTTGTATTAAAATTATTTGTTATGTACATGTCTGAATAACTTTGTGGTTACACTTATAATTATCCATATGTGAACATGCTTCACTCATCCTACACCAAACCCACTGATGCCCGACCTCTTTCTAACCTTTCCCTCTTCATTTCCCTTGTTCTCTCCGGTAGCCTCTACAATTTTCACTCAATCTAAGATTCATCTTTTTCTGCTTTATTTTGCTAATATATGATTTTTGGCTATTAATTTTCCACAGATAAGTGAAATTATCTGATAATTTTCTTTCACTTTCTGACCTATTTCTTGTAATTAATTACCCTAGGGTCCATACATTTTGTCCAAAAGACACCATTTCCAATTTTATAGTACTAAGTAGTATTGCAATAATAAAAGTAATGCAATATTTCATAATTTCTTTATGCAGTCATCAGGGAATGGACATTTAGAGTGGTTCTATAAGTTGGGTATTGTGACTATAGTTGCTATGAATTTAGAAGTACAGAATGATATTTCATATTAGTGTGAATGCATTATTTAGTTAAATACCTAACAGTGGTATTTCTGAATCCTGAGGTATTTTCATTTTGATGATGAATTTCCATCACATTTCCACAGAGGCTGTCCCAGTTACCTTCCCAGCAACAGTCGAGGAGTGTTTCCTTTTCTCCACATCTCACCAAAATTTGTTCTATTCTAATCTTTTCTTTTTTATATACAGAACATTTTCTCAGGGGTGAGGTGATAACTTATTGTGGTTTTAATTTACATTTGACTTAGATAATAAGTGATGCTGAATTGTTTTCCACATTATCTATAGACCATCTGAGAGTTTTTTTTAGAAAAATATCTGTTTACATTTTTGCCTGTTTTTTTCTTTGATTTTTTCTTTGTCTGATGTTGATAAAGGATTTATATATTTTGGAAAGTAACCACTTGTCAGGTATGTGATGTCCAAATATTTTCTCCTACTCTGTAGGCTGCCTTTTTGTTGTGGTAGCAGTTTATATATCGGTACAAGAGTTTTTCACTTTGACATAGCATTATTTGTATATTTTGCGTTTGTCTGCCTTTACACTGGAGTTGAATCCCAGACTTTTTTTTTTTTTTTTTTGCATCGAAGAAGTGGGGAGTAGGCCAGAGGTACATGGGGTAAGTGGATTCATCAGAGGCAGAATGGGGAGCAGAAAAAGCATATTTACTGAAATACACTGCTGAGGGGTGCAGCGGATGAGGCAGGAGAGGACTGCTGCATCATGTGAGTTAGCTCTCTGGCTGGGGATCAAATTCATGGGGTAGCAGGGATAGCACTGACATTTAACCCTTAGGCCACCAGGGAGAACCCCAGATACTTTTCTATGGTTGATGTCCAGAAATATATCACTTATGTTTCCTTTATGTATTTCAAGGTTTCAGTACTTACAGCTTGAGCACATCAATCACAAAAACACAAATCAAGAGTGAACAAAAATATCCTCAGGAACACTAGTCAGGATCATGACTTTTCTAGCCAATACCACCAAATATTCAATATTCAAAAAGGATGGAGTTCCTCTCTTTCTCAGGTAGATTTCTTTAAAAACAAACAAATGAACAAAAAAACAAAGAGGGAAAGAAAATTTCCAAACACATCATCTATGGCAAATATTACCTTGATCCTATAGTCAAACAAGAACAGCACAAAAACAGAAAACTAAACACCAATATCTATAATTAATATAGATGTAAAAATCCTCAGCAAAACCTTTCTAAATAGAACCCAACAATACATCAGGAGAATCATTCATCATTACCAAGAAGGATTCATTCGAGAGTTGCAAGGTTCGTTTAACATATACAATTTAATCCATGAGATTCACCACTTCAACATAATATCACATGATAATTTCAATAGCTTATGAAAAATAACTTGACAAAATTCAACATCAATTTACAATAAAAATGCAATTAATTGTGTATAAAAGTTTATCTCAGTGTATTAATGATCATATATAACAATTCCACCGACATCATGATATTTTGTGAAAAAAAAAAGAGAGTATTTCCCCTAAGATCAGAGAAAAGACAATGATATCCACTTACAGCAGTACTGTTACTTAGAACTGGAAGTCTTGGTCATAGCGATGAGGAAAATACATAAACATAATCTAAATAAGAAAATTAGAAATGAAGCTATCACTATTCACATATTTTAGCAAAAATCTATTAACAAATTAATATGCAAAAACTGTTCTCTTGTGTGGACACACCTGCTCTCTTTGTGTGTGTGTGTCTGTGTATATAAAGATATATCAATTTAATGTCACAACCAAAAAAAAAGATGAAATACATGGTAATAAACTTAAAGGAGTTTAAATACATATACACTGAAAACTATAATATCATTGTCAAAGGAAATTAAAAAAAATGACAAAGAAATGTTAAAATACCCTCTGTTCATAGATTGGAAGAATAGTCATTGTTAAAATGACTGCATGCATTAAAGTCATTTATAGATTCTCACAATACCAATCAAAATCCCAATCCGATTCTATTTTCAAAGAAGTAGAACAAACAAATATAAAATTTATCTGGAAATATAAAAGACATGGAAAACTAAGTTAATCCTGATAAAAGAGAAGAGAAAGTGGAAATAACATACTAATTGACTTAAAACTACACTACACTGTGATTAAAATCAGAATCGTATTGTATTGGAACAAAAACCATGACATAAGTCAATGGAATAGAGTAGAAAACACAGAAATAAACCCACGTAAATATAAAATAGTTGATCTTTGACATATACCTAGGAGTAGATGCATGGGTGGCATGATAAAATGGAGGAAGCCTCATTATCAAACAGCGCTGGGAAACTTGGACAGCCATATTAAATAAAATCACAAGAAAGAAAATAGATCATTATTTTTTATGTAAAAAATATGGTTTAGTATAAAGTCAGGCAACATGATGCCTCCATTTTTCTCTTTTTTCCCCAGGATTTAACTTTGTTATGTGAGTTATTTTATAGTTCCACATTAATTTCAATATTTTAAATGATTTTTTGAAATATATTGTTGGCATTTTTTTAAGATGTATTTATTTATACATGCAAGCTGGGGTACAGGCCAGAGGTGTTGGGGGGGGCAAGAGGGTTCACCAGAGACAGAGTGGGGAGCAGAACAGGCAGATGGACGGAAATACACTGCTGAGGGGAACAGCGGGCGAGGTAGGAGAGGTCTGCTGAGCCATGTGGGAATCTCCCCAGCTGGGCATCGAATTCGTGTCGCCGCTGCTGATAGCTCCACAGCGCATTGCTTAACCACTGCACCAACCAGGGAGGCCCTATTGTTGGTATTTTGATGGGGAATGCATTATATTTATATTGCTTTTGGTAGAATTGTCACTTTGGTTATATTGATTGTCCCCATCCATGAGCATGATATATATTTTTCATTTTTTTATGCCACAATATAAATCATTTAATAAACTCTTGTTCTCATTTTATAGGTCCTTCACATCCTGATTAAGTTGATTCTGGCATATTTGGTTATTTGGAAGGCAGTTGTGAAGGGAATATCTTTCTTAATTTAGCTTTCTTGTCATTTGTGGAGAAGAATGAAACAGATTTATATATGCTTGTTGGAGTAGAGCAGGAGTGGCAACCATGGGAGGCACTGAAAAGAGGAGGCATAACTGTTGCTTTTATCTCAGACCCCTGACTGGGAGGCCAAGAGGCCCCAGAATACACAAATGTACCATCAAGCTGGAACTGGGAAGACCCAAAGTATGAATCAGGGAGGTTCAGAGAAAAAGTGACGACAGATGCCTTCGATGTAAAAAATGTAGAGCTGCTTCTAGCTGGTTAGAACTGGAGATAAGAAAAATAGTTCAGAAAGTATAAAGGAGATAGCAAAAATAAAAAGTGCACACTGCTGCATTGCTGTCCCTGAGCACCAGCTGCCCTGCACTCCTTGCTTCTGTGTAGTTATTGATCCCACTCTTCCTTCACTATTCCGACTCTCTATCCCAACGTATGTTGATTTTGTAACATGCCACTTTACTTTAACCTATTGTTTCTAGTAGGTATTTGCTGGAGACTTTATGGTTTTTAGGATAGGATAGGATAGGTTAGGATAGGATAGGATAGGATAGGATAGGATAGGATAGGATAGGATAGGATAGGATAGGATAGGATAGGATAGGATAAGATAGGATAGGATAGGATAACAACATAACATAATATATATATATATAATATATATTATATATATATTATAATATATCATCTGCAAATAGTCGTAGTTTCACTATTTTTTTTTTCAGATATGAATTCCACTTATTTCCTGACATCTGATTGTTCTTGTCCAAAACTCTAAATGTATGTGGTGACAGTGGATATCTTTATTATATATGGAAAATATTCAAGGATTTACCATTAGGAAATATATTGGTTGTTGCTTTGTAATATTTACCTTAATTTTTATTTTAGTTTTAGTATGTTTTAGATTAGTCCAGCTAACTTTCTGTGGGAATAAATTAGCAATTAGAACAAGATTGAAATTATATTTTAATATATTTATATTTATTATTATTTATATATTTTAATTATAGTGTATTCCCCATAGGTTATACACCGCTGATTCAACTATAAACCTTCACCATAGTCCCTTGTGCTTTTTTTCTACCCTATTTTAAGCCCTTATCCTTATCCTTATGTTTAGCTGTGGTTCGCCTTTCGTTGAGATAATTTGGAGTCCTTCTAGCTTCCTCTAAGTCTATTTTCATTCCCTTCTTCATGTTCGGGAATATCTCCTTGAATAGCTTTTTGGTTCATTGGTCTCACTCATCACCTTCTGGTACTCCTATGACTCTTATATTCTCTCTCCTCATGGTGTCTGATAGCTCTCAGAGTGTTTCTTTCTTCTTTTTTTCTTTCTACTTATCTTTCCTTTTCTCTTTTGGTTGTATTTATGTCTGTATCTTCAAAAGTACTGATTTGTTCTTGCATTTCTTCTATTCTGTCTTCATGGCTTTTCCGGATATCCTCCAGTTCATTCCCTTTCTTTTGAAGTCCATTAATTGTGTTCCTGTCTCTTTCTGCATTTTCTCTAAACTCTTTGTTTTCATTATGGCTTTTTTAAAACTCTTTGTCTGTGAGGTGGAGATATTCTTCCATATCCATATTATCCGGTCTGGAGGTTGGCTTTCTTTCTGTGCTGTAATCTTCCCAGAAGAGCCTGCTTGATTGTTTATAGTTTTTGTTTTGTTTTCCTTCTCGTTGTTAGCCTTCAGCTACCCCTGTACTGCTCGTGTTGGTGGACATGTTTTCTAATTTCACTTGTTGAGTTGTGGTTGTGTCTGTCTAGTGTCTGAGCTTCTGTGGCTGGGTATTGTCTGAATGTTCTTCTGTTATGGTTGATGTTGATGTGGGTTATGTTTTGCAGAAGAATTCCTGCTTTTTCAGCTCCCACCCTAAGGAGCTGTGTCCAGATTCTCAGCCTGTTATAGTTAAGAGTCTTTTGTGGCAACTTGCCCCTCCATACACACTCTGTGTTCTTTTCCTCTGGGAGGTGCTTGCTGGGAAGGTGGAATATATTTCTCTCTTGGATTTCTAGGTCCCTCTAGACGTGTTCAGGATCACAAGTGAATTGTGAGAGAGGGAAGAGATATGGCAGAGAGGAGAATGTTATGGAGATTTAGAAGGCAAGAGAAGCAAGAAGGGGCTATATAGGGCGAGAGAGAAAGGGGGGATGGAGTAGGAGGGAATGTAGCATGGTGGGGGGAGAAAGAGGTGATGATGATGTTGACAGGGAGAAAGAAGAAAGATAGAGGGATTAGAAGACAGGTAGTGGAGAGTGGGATAGATCGTAGATAGCCAGTTGGTCAATAAATAAATACACACAATAACCAATCAGGGGAGAATTACTTCTCAGGACTCCGGTGGTTACCAGTGAAATATTGGTTGTAGCTTTAGTTTAGGGAGCCTTCCTCTGGCAATTAGTTGAAAACAAAACAAAGCTTATCTAAGTAAAGCAAAACTAGAGAAAAAAAAAAAAAAAACCTAAATGGTGCAGGGCAGGGCAGGGAGGGGGCACCCCAGAACCCCCAAAACTGCCTGTTCTAAATAGGTTCTGCCATCCGCCGCATCAGAACAAAACATGTAAGACCTTAACTGGAAAAGAAACTTTAATATGATTAGTGTAATAATACAGAAAAGATAAAGAATATAGTTTTTAAACTAAGCACCCAAAGTTACCCATCACCCCATGGGCAAAAGTCCACCCAAATGGGACTGGCCCAAAGCGAGGCCCAAAATCCTGCCACAAGTCTAAAGCACCTTTCTGCAGGGACCCATAGAGAAGGGCCAGAAGCAGCCAGACAATTCTAGGAGGAAAAGAACAAAATCAAAATCCAGATCAAGGTTGCCATTTTCACCTCCCCACGGGTCTCTCATCCACATCTGTTTCAATCAGTACAGGTCAGTACAGTTTCCTCACATCTTTCTGCAACTTGTGCTTCTTTTGGCTCTCCATCCTGCTTTTTTCCTTCTTCCTTCCTCCCCTCTCTCTTCTTTTCCAGCTTCTTATCTCTCCTGCTCAGCTCCACCCTCCATTGGGTGGGGCAGGAAACCTGGGACACTCCCCTTTCCTGAGGAGCACCATCTTAAAAACGGACAAACTAACAAATAATAAATAAAAAAAAAGATTAATAGACATGAAAGAGGGTGGTCCTCAGGAAAGGGGAATGTCCCAGAACCCCACCTCCACCTCAAGCCAGAGAGATCCAAGACACTACGAATCCCATGACGATGAATCCCAGAATGCCATCGTCACCGAAGAATGGATACTGAGGACTGAGGGAGAAGTTAAGGAGGGGTTTTGGGACTTAAAAACCAGACCTGGGAGTTTGGAGTTCCTTTCTTTGGTCCGTGGTGTGGATTTGCCAGAGTTTTTTCTGAGTAGGCGATAAGATTCTAGCTCAGAGGAACTGGTAGGACGCATTCACCAATTTATTCTTTATCTTTTTTCCTTTCCTTTTTTGTAAATTAACCCTTTTATTAATTTTATTGTGTCTGTCTGCATTTGAGCCTTTTAAGTACCATTGAAGCGCACGGGTGAGAACCCAGACAGGCATCCCACGGGGTTACCCTGTAACAGACACACATACAAAAAACTAAAATAAAAACCCATAACTAAATACACATACCTCCACCTACCTACCTACCTACACACACACACACACACACACGCACACGCACACACACACACACACACAGAAAAAAACAGACAAGACCTCCCATTATGCACTTTAGATTTGTTGTGAAAATGAGCTATGAACGGCAGGTATGAATTAAGGAGGAAGGCACTCTTCCAGGGCCCTGGAGGTAGTTGTGCAAGTGAATAGAGATCTTTAGTCCTTTGCCCCTGTAGTCTTGGGGTTTCCACAGTCCCCTACTGCTGTGGTAAATGCTGCTAACCACCCCTGCCTGGTAGTCGCAGCACTGTCTTCTCTGCCTGAGGTGATCTCATCCTCCCCCTCTTTACTGCTCCTGGACATTGCCCAAGGCTGTCCCTGAGCTGCAGCTGGCTCTCTACATGGGGGGGGAGCTGCTCCTGCCACCGTCCTGGATCTTACAAATGGCTGTAACTTGGGGGTTCTGCATCTGCCCGCCTTTCTTTTTAAGGACACCCCCCCAGAAGCCCCAGGTCCCGACCTCCTGCTTTCAACCTCTTCCTCTCTTACTTCTGATTGCTATGGGCAGGCTCTGTAGGTGGGAAGGGGAGAGTTCTGATGAGTTGCTTTGTCGGTATCACTCGTGGAGGTGCTCCAGCCTGTGCGGCATGTCTGAGTCTCTGTGTCTCCTCAGTATCTTGCTGATATCGCTCCTTATCAGATGTTTTCATGGGAAAGTGCAAGCCTAGTGATCCTTCACTGCCATATTGAACTGTTGTCAAAGATTAAAGTTCTTAAAATAAATGATAAAAGTAATCTTTTAAACCAGAAATAAAAAAGAATATATGAGCCACACTTATGATTTGAACGCAATTGTTCATGTCTGATCTCTCCACAAAATCTTTCAGTTGGGGTGCACTTAGGATAAGGTATGCCAAGGATCATATGGTTTATTTACTTATTTTTAACTGAGCTAATATTGGGATATCCCATGAGGTATTAGCACATTAGTGTGTACCCACCACCAACTTGATGTAGTTTTAGAGTCGATGGATTTTAGAGCAGAGCGGGGTCCTTGGGTTTGTAACTGGGCTGAGTCCAAAGTCCGGTAAATGTGGTGCCCCCTGGAGGGGGTTTGCTGTTGAGAATGAATAGCCCCAGGTAAAATGCTAAGTTTGCAATTTAGGGTGGAGTTGCTGATGAAAAATAAAAGAGACTGAAGGAGAGGAGATTCAGTCACCATGATGTAGGAATGAAAGAGGCAGTTGCCATGCTGAAGGAATAGAAGAAGTAGTTGCCATGATATAAAAGTGAAAGAGGCAGAAAATGTAGCCACCAAGATTGAGAGTTTGGAAATCAGATGCCAGAAGTTTTGAGCCACCGGGATATGGATTAAGCATTTTTAGATTCTTTAGTGACTTTGGGCCAGTGACTTCGGAGAATTTGCAAGTAGGCGAGCGATGGAAACTGCTCCCAGTTTTGTCTTTACTGAAGCCGAAGGAAGAAGGCAGAAGCCCAAAGTGGGTGCCATACTAAAATGAGCGAGTGCAGTCTTTTGGGCCATCTGGTTGCTGTAGTTGCTGTTTGCAGTGTTGTTGGCCTGGTGCTGTGCCGGTGCACCATGGCAGTTCTAGGAGCATATCCAGTTGTGTTCTGTGTCATCCTCGTGAGTTGGAACCTGGCCTACACTCTGGCTGTTGCATGTCTGCGGAAGGAACACGCCATTTTGGAAATGTGGCCTATTGTTTGGAAGAGGAGCTCCACATCAGCAGCAGTGGAAGAAACCGCCTTTGTCACTTTTCTGGGACTTAACGGACTGGACATTGCTTTAAGTAAGGTAAATGGCCATATGTTAACTTTAGTAATTCTTTGCTTTTTCCCTGTTTGTTAAATAAATCTTACTGTTATTGTTCCCTAAGCCTGAGTAGTCTTGCAATTGTGCGCACGGGTGCAGAACAAAAATAGTGACCGGTAACAATTTGGGCACTGCCTTTGATTAATTTTGAAGCCCCATTTGCCTGCTATCAGGTTCATTCTGGGGAAGGTTTCACCAGAGCTCCCTTCGGTGGCACACGGCGAGTTTCTCCACGAGACAGAGACTCAGTTGTAAAGAACAGGTTTATTAGGAAAAGGGACGAAGGAGTACAGGACACTTGCACACACGCAGCGGTCAGAAAGGGCTGGTCCTCTTGGGGGGGCGCAGGTTTGCTAAGAGAGGCCTGCATGGTGCAGCTCACGGGCAGACAGGCAGGCCACTGCTCTGCAGAGTGACAGAGTTGGTAAAGGAAAGCACCTGCATAAGCACAGGTTGGCAGAGAAATGGCTGCCCTGAATTCTTGCACGGATGGCACTGATATAGCCTTCTTTCAGTTGGGAGGGGTTCATCTTTGAAGATGGTTGTCTGTTCACTGACTGAATAGAATTAGAAAAGAGACCAGAGATTCTACAATGGGCTCAATCTCCATATCTTTGGCCCTGGACTGCTGTCTAGCTCATGCCTATGCTTTGTAACTTAGGAGCTGGCACTTAGGGATTGTGCTAAAGGTTATCTTGATTTCTTCTACCCCCATTTTCTTGGGTGGGTCTAGTTCTAATCTTATTTTGCGTTATATTTCCTCTATTCTGTCTCCATTGAACACTGTGCTTCCTTCCTTCTTCATACTTTCCCCTCCTCCTCCCCTGTTCCCTTGGTTTTGCAGTTCTGTAATCAGCTATCAAGGGATAATTTTTTCAGTTTGCCTTTATCTGACTATTAATTCAGTTAATTTATATTACACATATTAGTAACACAAACCAATATTTATATTTCTCCTTCTGACTTATTTCGCTTACCATAATCCTTTCAAACTCCATCCACGTTGCCATAAATGGTATGAGTTTATATTTTTTGATCACTATTTAGTATCTCATTGTGTATATATACCACATCTCCTTAATCCACCCATTTGTTCTGAGAAATTTAGGTTGCTTCCATAGTTTAGCTATAATAAATTGTGCTGCTTAAACATGAGAGTGCAAGTTTGCTTTCTAATTTGTGTTTTTTAATTTTTTCAGGTAGGTGCCTGGGAGTGGAATTATTGGATTAAATAGCAGATCTGTATTTAATATTTTGAGACATGTCCATACTGCTGTCTGTAAGGGATGAGCCAATTTGCATTCCCACGAGCAGTATAGATGTGTTTCCTGTTCTCCACATCCTCACAAACACTTGTTGTCTCTGGTCTTTTTGATAAAGGCCATTATCACAGGTATACCATTGTTGTCTTGATTTTCATTTTTCTAATAATAATTGTGAACATTTTTTTTCATGTACCTGCTGACCATTTTCATGTTATCTTTAGGGAGGTGTCTAATTACTTCTTTTGCCCTTTTTTTGACTGTGCTATTTGTTTTATTTTTGTAGAGTTTTATAAGTTATTTGTGTATCTTTTCTATCAGGCCTTTGTCATATGTAGTGTGTGCAAATATTTTCTCCCATACAGTAGGATTTCTTCATTTTATTTATGGTTACCTTTGAAGTAAAAGTAATGCTTTTGATAATAATATCTAATTTTATTATTTACTATTTAATAATAATAAAAAGTTTTTTTAATACAAGCTTTTAAATTTGATATAGTCCCAGAAGACTATACACTCTTTTATTTTCCTTGCTGTTCAGGATGAATCCCGAAAGGCAACATTAAAGCTTATGTCATGAAATGCTTTGCCTATGTTTTCTTATATGAATTGTATGATTTTGGGTTTTAGATACAAGTCTTTGATCTGTTCTGTGTTAATTTTCGTGCATGGTTTGAGATTGTGGTCTGGTTTCATTTTTGTTTTTCCATACACTGTTCAGTTTTACAAACCCCTTTTCTGGAAGAGGTGATCCTTATTCTGGTTTATGGTTATGGCTTATTTGTCATACATTAGCTGTTGTCCATATATATGTGGGTTTATTTCTAGGCTCTCAATGCTCCACTGTACTGTGTGTCTGTTATTGTTTCAGAATCAGTCTGTTTTGATTATAATGACTTTATGATATAGCGTGTGACCTGGTAGTGTGATGCCATCATTGTCTTTCTTCTTTTTTATGTCTTTTGTGATTCCATATGATTTTCAGTTGTATTTTCTCCAGTTTTTTTAATTGTGCCATATATATTTTTATTGGGATTCTGTTGAATTAGTATATTTGACAATGTTGATTCTTCCAGTCCATGTGCAGGAAATATTTTTTCCATTGTTTTGTGTCTTCTTTTTCTTTCAACAATGTCTTATAGTTTTTATTTTTATTTTTATGTATAGATCTTTTGCATCCTTTTTTAAGTTTACTTTTAGGTATTTAAAATTTTGTAATTGTAAACAAATGAATTTCTTGATTTCTACTTTTTCTGTTTAGTTGTTTATATGAAAGGAAAGAGATTTATTTTTTTGAAGATTTAGTTATTTATGCATACAAGCTGGGGTACAGGCCAGAGGCTTTGGGCAGAGAGAGGGTTCACCAGAGACAGAGTGGGGAGCAGAACAGGCAGATCAATGGAAATACACTGCTGAGGGGAGTAGCGGGGGAGGCAGGAGAGGTCTGCTACGCCATGTGGGAATCTCCCTATCGGGTGTCAAACTTGCGTCGCCGCTGCGGACAACTCCACAGAGCAGTGCTTAACTGCTGTGCCATCAGGGAGGCCCATAGAAAGGAAACAGATTTATGTATAATTATTTTATACTCTGCCACTTTTCTGAATTGATTGTTTCAATTAGCTTTTTTCATGGAATTTTGAGGGCTCTCAAAATGTATGTTATATGTCATCTGGAAATAACAATAACTTTAATTCTTCTTTCCATTTTGGATTCCTTTAATATCCTTCTCTTGTCTAATAGTTCTAACAAGCACCTCTGATACTATGTTGAATAGCAATGCTGAGAGTGGATGCCCCTGTTTTGTATGAGGTCTATTGAAAACCTTTTGGTTTTTCACCATTGAGAATGATATTAATCATAAGTTTGTATTTAATATAGTTTATTATGCTTCGGTATGTTGTATTTACCACCAGTTTTTCAATGTTTTTCAACATAAATAGATGCTGGATCCTATCAAATGATTTTTCAGCAACAATTTCTATAATCGTATGGGTTTATTGTGTTTTTTTTATTATTGTTGGTGATGTAATGATTTACACTGTTTTATTTTCAGATATCAAACCATCTTTGGACCCCTTATATGAATCCCATTTGATAATGGTGTATGATCCTTTTAATGTATTGTTGGATGTGGTTTGCTGTGATTTTATTTACTACTACCATTTCTGTGTTCTGTGTAACTTTATGTTCGTTATCTTTGATTGATTTTGGTATTAGTGTAAAGTATTTAGAAGTAACCATAATTTTCAATTTTTGGTGGGGATGAGTTGGAGGAAGATAGGTATTAGTTCATCTTTATAGGTTGCTAAGAATTCACTCATGAAACTGTTCCTTTACTCTTGTTTTGGGAGAGTTTTGATTATAGTTTCAAATTCCTTGCTTATGATTGGTTTGTTCAGGGTATCTATTTCTTCCATATTCGGTCTTGGATGATTGTACAATTCTAAGCAATTGTCCTTCTCTTCTTGGTTATTCAACTTGTTCATATATAGATGTTCATAGCAGTATCTAATTACCATCTGAAATTCTGCAGTATCTGTTGCGATTTCTCCTCTTTCTCTTTCAATTATGTATCATAAGATGTCTCTTAGTGAGCTTTTCAAGAGATTTGCCTGCTGTGTTTATTTTTTTTAAAGAAGCAGGTTTTATTTTTTGTTTGTTTGTTTGTTTCATTAATTTTTTGGACTATCTTTTCCATTTATTTGTCTTAAGGTACTTTTTTTTAAATTTGTCTTTGATTACTTCAATAACCCAGTATTGTAAATAATGTGTTCTTCTGTTTCCATATTTTAAAATATGTCCCTGCTTTGTTTTGATAGATGATTTTTAGTTTGATGCATTTATGTTCTAAGAAGATGACAGGCATTATTTTAGTCTTCATGGAATGTTTGTTGTTGTTTTATTTTTGTCCCAGAATGTGGTTTATTCTGGAGATTGTGTCATATTCACTTGAGAAAAATGTGTATCTGATTTTTCAGGTGCAGTTACCTGTATATATCTATGAGGACAAGATGTCTAATTATCTTTATAATGTTATTTAATCCCTATTTGTTTTTTGTTGAGTTGATCTATGCATTGTCTGGAGTGAGGTGTTGAAATTTCCTAACAAAAATGTGTTTTTTTCCCCAATGCTTGTTTTCAGAATAGATAGTAGTTGCCTAATGTGTTTTAGTGTGCCTTCATTTGGTGATGTATTGATGAGTATTATGTATCTTTCCCTTTATCATTATATTGTGTGCCTCCTTGTCTCTAATTACTTTTTATTAACTGGAAATCTATTTTGTCTAACATACGTATGGCTGTTCCCATCTTCTTTAGTATTCCATTTGATTTTAGGATTGTTTTCCAACCCTTTTCCTTGATCCAACATTTGTCTTTGAAATTTAGGTCTGTCTCCTCAAGACACAGAACGTTGAACTCTACTTCCTGGTCCCCCTGGATACTTTTAAATTGTGAGTTCAGTCCATTTACATTTAAATGATTAATGATATGTGATAGTCCATTGCAGTCTTTTTAGTCTTAATTATTGCAGGTCTGTTTCCTTCTTAAGTTTTTTTTTTTTTCCCCAATATGTAAACACCTTTCACTACTTCTTGGAGAGGTGACTCAGTGTTTGCAAGCTCTTTGAGCTTCTCTGCATTTGAAGAGGCCTTTATTTTTCCATCATATATGTAGAGGAGGCTGCTATGATAAAGTATTGTTGACTAGTTGTTTTCTCTTTAAGTATTTGGAACATGCCATTCCATCATTTCTTTATTCATCAGTTTTTATTTTTCTTCAGGGAGTCTCTGATTATAGACTGATCAGGGTATTGTTATATGTTATCTTTTTCCTCCCCTTGCCAATTTCAGTATTCTTACTTTGCCCTGAATTTTTAGAAGTCCCATTATCTTATGCCTTTCTGACTATCTTTTTAAATCTACGTATACCAGGGTTCTTTTAGCTTCCTGTGTTTGTATAATGTATTCCTTTCTCTAAGTTTTGCATATTTGCTTCATTATTTATTTAAATATATTTTCTGTTCCTTTATCCCTCTCTTCTCTCTCCAGTTTTCCTATTAGTCTTATGTTACCTTTTCTCATGGATTTATGATATCTCACAGTGTTTCTTCATTTTTTTAAACTTTTGTTTCTCTTTCTGTCTTTACCCCATGTTTTGTATAGCTGCATCTTTAATTACACTAAATCTATTGTCCCCTTGATGTATTCTATTTCTCTGACTTTTTTTTTCATTTTTTCATATTTTTTACTTTTTATTTGAAATCCTTAAACCCAATTATTGTTTTATTTATTTAATTTTTTAAATTATTTACATTTGTATTTATATATTTTACATCATTGTATATTCCCTGCAAAATCCTCACCACCAGTTCACCCAGGAACCATCACCATAGTCCCTTGTGCTCTTCTTTTCCCTGTTTTGATCCCTTCCTGCCCTCACAGAATGTCTCTTATTTATGGTTGCCTGCTGGTTTACATTATTATTGTTATTATTGGTTCTTTTTTTCCTGATCCCTTATTTGGATCCCCTATATTCCTCCTATAAGTGAAACCATTCAATGTTTTTCCTTTTCCTTCTGGCTTATTTCACATTCTTGTTTTATTTAGAGTTTCATCTACTACCGTCAGTTCTTTGATTTAATTTCTAAGGACAATCATCTGTCTTTCAATATCAGATAGTGTAAAAAGTCAAAAATGTTAGTTTTCTTCCATTTATTTCAATTTCTTTATGACTGCAATCCTAAATGCAGCATCTGATAGGGAGCATACAGCTTCCATGTCTATGACACATATTCCTAAGCATTTGTTCACTCTTTCTTGTACTATTTGCTTGGGGATGTATATTGCCATTTCTTTTTCTTTCTGTTCATTATTTGCATTGGAACCCAAATGTTGCCTGTGAGTGTTCCTCTGGGTGTGTATTCCCTACCTTCATTGATCAGGGTCTCATTTATCTCTGCAAACTGTTGGCAGGTACTCATGGGTGGTCATGAGAACTCTGACTACTCTGTGGCTCACTCTGTGATGTAGGCCCATGATCCTACCAGTCTTATTCAAAAGGACTCTCTAGGCCAAGAGGTTGCTGGTGGGGTCCTTAAAGGTTGTGAGGTTTTGGCTATTCTGGGCAGGCACTGACTGGGAGCAGCCTGCATGGGCACTGGTGGGGTCTTCAAGAAGTCCCCAACCAAAGTTTGTCATCTCACTAGTTCAGGTGGAGACCGTGTGGTCTCATAGAAAATCATGAGACCTCTGCTGGTCTGGCTAGGGGCAGACAGTATTTCATGGAAAGTCACAAAGTCTTCGGTTATTCTGGCTCAGTACCTGATTTGAACTGTATCATTTTGAAAGTCATTTGGTCTTGGGTTTTGATTTTTGTAGATTATTGTTGCTTCAATTACCATGCTTGTGATTGGCTTACTCATATTTCTGCTTTTGCTTGTTTAAATCTTGGCAACAAACTAGATCTAGAAATGTGCCCTTTTTTTTAAGGTTGTCAATTTTTCAGCATATATAATTCCTCATAGAAATCTCTAATAAGACTTTTTATTTCAATACCATCTATATTAATATTAATTTCTCATCCATATCTGATTCTGCTTATTAAGGTTTTCTCTCCTTTTTTCAATGTGAGCCTAACTATAGTATTATCTACATTTTGTTTATCTTTTCAAGGAACCAACTCTATTCTTTAATATTATATTTTAGAACTTTATTTCATTTTTTTATTTTTAATATATACTTTTGTCCATTAACTTTGCGTGTTATTTGTTCCTCTTATTCAGATTGCTTTAGATGTATTATTTAGGTGTGGATGGTTTAGGTGTATCATTCAAATATTTATTTGAGATTGTTTTTGCTTCTTAACATGCACCTCTATTTTAATTATCTTCTCTCTTAACATTGCTTTACTTGGATTTCAAATATTCTTTTTTTGTGTGTGGGCTATTTCTTTTAATTCATTACTTTCTTTGTGTGTGTGTGTGTGTGTGTGTGTGTGTGTGTGTGTGTGTGTGTGTGTTTGTGTATGGCATAACTGTTCGTTTTTGTACAATGTTTTCTTTCTTTTCCCAGGTATCATCTCCCTAGAATTTCCACCATCAATTCACCTGTGCACCATCACCATAATCCTTTGTGCTCTTCCTGTCTGCTTTTATCTTCATTTTTATTGGTCTCAAAGTTTTTTTTTTTTGTTGTTGTTGTTAGTTTGCTTTTTTACTTTTAAATTCTTTCATCCCATCGTTATTTGGCAGCATATTCTCAGTCTAATATATTTATAGCTTGGTTTCCTTTTATAATAGTTTTGGTATTATGGTTAGAAATAGTGAGATTCCAATCTTTGCAGTTTGATTGATAATTGACTTCTTTCAAAACGTATGGTCTGTTCTTATAAATGTTCCATGTTGACTTAAAAAATTTTATGCTGTGGTTTGGGTGGAGTATTTTGCAGACACCTATTAAATCTTCTGATTTAGAGTGTTATTTTTTCTTCAAACAAATCTTTATTTTATCTTTATACAATGGGCATACACACAAACACAAACACACATTCACACATCCACAAATACTTACATATGATTTTTAAAATTCTAAAATAAATATGACTTCATGTTGCCAAAGTAATTCACTGCCTGATATTTTCATTTCTGCTTCACATCAACTTTTTGAGGAAGATTAAAATACTTTGTTAGTTTACAAAAACATACATTTCTATATTTACATCTAGCATGCACATTTAAGGTTATCATTCCTAAGTTATTATATTTCCTCTTGATCTTTTCATAATTGTAAATGAAAAGTTACTATCCCCTAGCATTATTGTGTTGTTGTCAATATCTCTCTTGAACTCTGTTAGAAGTTCATTAATGTATCTTGTGTTCTAACATGTGGTATATATATATTTACATAAATATATACATACATACGTACATACATACACATGCACCACATGTTAGAATTGTGTTCTAACATGTGGGACATATATATTTATAAAAATACATACATACATACATACATAATTATATATGTACCACATGTTAGAACACAAGCTATATACATATATACAAATATATATGTACCACATGTGAGAACACAAGATACACAAGATATTTCTTCTTGTTATATTAGATCATTATTCACAATGTGACATATGTCTCTATCCCTCATTACCTTTATTAATTGAAAATCTATATTTTCGAATATAAGTGTCATTCCTATTTTTGAATGCCATTTCCTTAGACAACTTATCAGAGCCTTTAACTCTAAATCTGCTCTTGTCTTTGTTGGAAAGATGGGTTTCCTGAAAAAGGAACAGAATTTTGGACTATTTCATAAAATGCATTCAGCCACTCTGTACCTTTTAAGTAGTGATTTTAGTACATTTATTTTAAAGGTGATTATTGAGACAATAAATACTCTGTCATTTCCTATTTTTTTCTTCAAAATTTTTCTTTTTAATTTTTGATATCTTCTTTTTGTGATTGTTTAGGTTGCATTTTTATTATTTTTTATGTTATTTCTATTGTTTTTTTAAATACTTCTGAACTTAGTATATGATGGGTTATTTTTGTGGCCTCTTGTATGATCTGCTTTCAAATTCATTCCAATAATTCACATACTGTCCTCATTTCCCATGTTGCAGACTTTAGATTTGTTATCTCTATTTGTTGTTAAAGGTTTTGCAATAAACTTTTAGCACTTCTTCCATGTCCCACTTGGTATTCTAGTATTTTGATTTAGATCTAGCAGTTGTAATTGTTAACCTCATATTTTCTAGGTCTTTATTCTGTTCCAGTTTTACACAATCCAGTTTTCTAGTTAAACTAGTATTGTTATCACTGTTGTCTTACACTCTTCTTAAGGAATATTCCACAGTTCTACTGAATTTAGACTTCTTTCAATTATTATTTGTTGTTTTTGTTATTTTTGTTGTCATTGCTCTTCTAGCATTTGTGATATATTATTTTGCCCCTTCATTTTTTTCATTTTTGCAAATGAAAAATGGGTTGTAATAGATAAAAGTTTTCAGACCATTGTTTATGTACCTGCTGAGATCCTAAGTAACTGGTTCCAGCAAGGGTTAGTAGACAGAAATCAATCTGGACAGTAGGGTATCAAAACTCCAGTGAGCTTCAGGGATTCTAGCTCTCTACTGTGATATTGGCACCAGGGCTGTGTGCTGGGGATCCAATGTTGTTCCCCCTAGACCAAGGCCTCAGCCTGTCTGTTAGCTTCAAGCTAAGTTTGAGTACTAGATGCAGCCCTGGACACAGATTATGTTTATGATCAGGCTGTAAATTAGAAGTTGATTGCTTTGCTTTCCTAGTACAAGGCGCTATTCTTGGGTGCTTGTTTCTGTTATGATCCTAATGCTTAAACTTTGTTTCCTGTATTCATTTGTTTCAGTTTTTTTTTTTGGGGGGATGGGGGTAAGGCAGGTGTTTCACATATCAAAGACTAAAGTTGCAAATAATTGCCTTTTTTATGAGCAGATATGATGATTTGTGTTGGCTCTCCCCATCAATTTCAGATCCAGCGGTTATATATTGGAAGCCTAATGTGCAAGCAGTTATTGTTACTCTGAAACCTTACTCTTACAATTCTGATGTAGTGTCTACCTCAATCCTGGATGCCAAGTGTGTGCATCTTTTTATCCAGTGATGTTCCTGATATCTAAAGTCACAATATGGGTATGTAAACCTCAGTAACAACTCTAGAGGTACTCAGTATGGCAGCCACAGAGCTCCCTGTTGTTAGCTGCATTACCCTGATATGAATGGAAACAATTCAATTACAGCTTTTCCTTCCACCTTCCTTTGGACTGTAGCGCCAATACATATTTCAGACGTCTTTATTCCTCCTCCCCTTCAGATGTTATTGAGTTTGTTCTGTTCCAATTTAGTTGTGAACATATGAAGGAGGCAAACCGATATATTCACTCTGGAGCCATCTTGCCAGATTCCTCTAAATATTAAAGATTTAAATAAAAAATATTTGAATATAAATGGGCTTCATTTGGCAACTGTATAAATATTTCTATGACCACTATTTAAAAAAAAACAGAGTATATATGACTACATTTTGCTAGTGATCAACTGTTTATAGAAAGGCAAAGATGAGCTGAAGAAAATTAACCATTGATTTCTAATTTGGAAATTAATTATGTTGGGGTATATTGCTATATAAATGAGTTGCAAGTGTGAGTGATATCGCTAAAATATTGATATGTAACAATGCAGTTCTATTTTGTTTAAATTAAACTATTAGTTTTCTTATGGATTTCAGACATCTCTTCTGAATGCAATCTGTATTAGTCTTGCCTTCATTGGTAAATAGAATTCTAGGTTGGAATTCTGAATGAAAGAACCTCAAGCAATAGATGCCCTGATAAATCAACCTAAAGTCAATGGCTCCAAACAAGACACACAGCATATTTTATTTTTTAGCCATTTATCCAATATAGACTTACTGGTCTAGAAAAGTGAGTAAGTTTTCATAATTACCCTGACTTTTTATGAAAGTTAAGGATATGTCTAAATACTTTATAGGTAAGCAGTTTACATGATGCAAATAAACAAGGGAACAATGATATTCATAATGAACCATAATACACAGAATGTTAGACAATTAATGATAGTAGAATGACACAGTAGTGACAATATTACAAAGCAGGACATGGTAGGAAATGCTAATTATTTTAACAGCCTTTATTTATCTACTCTATCTCCATTCAATGAAGGTTAGCTTAATCTTTACCAAATTGAGTCATCAACCATCTGATCTAATCTGAAGTTAATAGTTTTTATTTTCCAAAGCTTCAGTGTTTGACAGTCAACAATGATCATATTCACTTTTTTAAACATGATTTATTTATTTATTTATTTATTTATTTATTTATTTATTTATTTATTTATGCATACAAGAGCCAGGGTGTAGACTAGAGGTGTGGGGGGTGTAGAAGTAAGAGGATTCACCAGAGACAGAATGGGGAGCAGAACAGGCAGATAGACTGAAATACACTGCTGAGGGGTACAGCAGGCAAGACAGGACATGTCTGCTGCACCAGGTGGGTTAGCTCCCTGACCGGGGATTGAGCTCCTGCTGCAGTGGCTGCTGATAGCTTCATAGTGCTGAGACTTAACCCCCTGCAACACCAGGGAGGCCCTGATCATATTAATTCTTATGCATCAAAGATGAGATTGTAAAAGTAAGAATGCTAAAAACTGTTCAGAATGTTTGGCCACTGACAAAGGTTGAAACCAACATTAGTGGCAGCAAGGCACCAGGCTGCCAGTAGCCGTAAAATCTCAAGGCCAGCAACCTTGAGATAAAACTCCCCCTGCCTAGGGTGAGGATTCCAGGAACTTGTAAAGATAACAGCACAGGCCATCTGCTCCACGACCCCCTCATCCTTGATGGCTTGCCAAGTTCACTATGACTTGCTGAATTCCATTGCCTTTATAAGCTGACCCAATTCTGTACTTGGGGTCTCCATTTTTGCCTATGGACCGCTGTGTCGGTACACCAGGCTAATTGGGACCCTAGCTCGAGCTAGCAATAAATCACTGCTTTGCTGATTGCATCGAATTCTGCCTCGGTCATATCGGACCCGTAACATACTTTAACAAGATTCAGAAATATATACCCTTGGGAGTGATAAATGTAATCATGGAGAAAAGTGTATGCTAGTAATAACAGTGTATCAAGCTTTTAATTTATAATGCTATGAAAATAGAATGATGTAGTGGAAAGAATTATAGATTATTTTCTGAGGTCCTGGTTTCAGCCAGTTACTACTATATTATTACATATGTTATTAAATTTAGGCTCTACTATTGAATATGGTTAAACAACTTTTACAGCCACCAAATATTACAACTCAACAAAACAGATTTGCATTTTTTTTGCTAAAGGAGTTTAGGTAGATTCAGGTTGTGGAGAAATGGACCTTGTTAGAATGTGTGCTGTATTCCTTCAAGTTGTTGAAGGACTCAGGCTAGCATATGCTTTGCAGTTTTAAATATGTTGTTTCCAACCTTAAGTATTGTCATTCCAGTCTCTCAGGGAAGGAAAATAAATTGTGGAAAACAGTAGGATGTTTTAGAGACAGGAATGAAAGTGGCACAATTAATACAGCAATAAAGTATATGTCTTCCTCTGTCTCCCAGCCTAATAATTCCCACTTTATTATCCCTCTAGGCTTAAAAAACTGTTTTGTTTATGTGTTTGTTTTATTTTTGCATTCCAAGGATAAAAGACTTCACTACAAAGATAACATCGGAATTACTGACCATCAGATGATCACCAAAACAAGCTGGTAACAAGAATATAAGGATAGACATATTGGCCCTTGCCCACTACCCCTTCCACTCCTTTGTAATGTCTCTGCAAAACAGTAGGCCTTTCAAACCCTAATTTGCTGCCCTACTCAATTTGTCGACAAATTAATTAAAATACTTTCCTTCTCCTCAAGCTATTTCCCTTTCATTGGTGAAAGGAACTGATACTGGTTGGCATTCTGTTATCATAATCACATTCCATTGGCCAGAACTCAGTCACATGGCAACAACCACATACAAGTCAGTATGGACAAAGTATTTCTAAAGAGTGAAAGTGAAGGGGCCTACCTGTTGGTGCAACGGACTATTAATCTATCCACAGCCACTGCAGCAAGAGTTAGATACCCAGCCAGGGAGCTTGCCACATGGCACAACAGAACTTTTCTGTCTCACCTGCTGCTCCCCTCAGCAGTGTGTTTCCGTTGATGTGCCTGTTCTGCTCTTCACTCTGTCTCTGGTGAATCCTCTCACCCTCCCCCCTCCAAACACACACTCTGGCCTACATCCCAGTTTGTATACATAAATAAATAAATATTTTTTAAAAATGAAAGTGAAGAATGGATTTGATATAATCTGACAATTTTGCCATCAGTTATGCCTGCCATCCTTATCACCATTTTTTGAAAATCACTCAGTTCTTCACAAAGCATCACAACCCAAACTTTCATCCACTTATTGGCACAAGACCAAAGCTCAGGAACTGTGGTATATGCATATAGTTCCAGCAGGAATGGCACTACGCAGGTTCTCAATGATGGGCAGACAGTAAAAACGAGTCCTGGATCCCTCAGTGGCTTTTTTATTACTTTTAATTTGAACTCTGGCAACTATATACAAGGTGGCAGGGCTGGGGGGCCAGGAGGCTAGCCCTCCTATCCCCCAGAAAATCTTCAACTTCTCTGGGGCTCTTCCTGCAGCGTGCTCTTGCTGCTGCTGCCATGTGCTTCTCCTTCCCTCTGTTCTCTCCTTTTGCGCATGCACACACTACATCAAGTTAATGGCTACTCCAAGCCACAACCCCACCCCCCACTCTATGCTATGATAAGCCACATGATGAGTAGGCCTGCAGAGTCCAATCCTCAGGGGAGGGTGGGAAAGCCTGAGAGCGCTCCCGCTTACCCACAATGCATCTTCCTATAACTCAGCAGTTTATAAATTCATAAACACATAAATATCTCTTACGCCGAGGCACCTACAAACACCAACTCTTCAGGATAGAAGAGATATGTGTATTATAAATCTTCCATTTGGAAGAAGACAAACCAAAACAATTATCATTTCATAGGCATGATGAAACATTCTTGAGTTCATACTTTGAAAACTCTTCTACTCTCAGTGGACTTATTCTCAGTGGTAACTCCCTCATCTATTATTTTCATGGCTCCTAGCTCCAACATGTGGCATTTCCTTTCTTACCTAGTATCCTATGGCCACAACTGATCAAGGATATGAAAAGTATGTCCTCAATGAGTGTAGTGCATCTATAAAGCTTTGTTTTCTGCTTCTGTAAAGGTTATAAGCCTAAAGGTTATCACCTGGCTCACATAACACAACACTTTCTGAGGCCAACTCATAATTTTGTTGATAATATAATTTTGAAATCGGGTAGAAGGGGTGTCTAGTCCCTTCGTGGTCGCCAACTGAAATTGGGCAGAACGGGGCTCAAATGCCCAGGCTCTGCGGCAAGAGTGACCAAATAGCCCCAAAAGGCCAAAAGGCCAAATACAACAAAGGACAGTGCCTGATGAGAGGACAGGGCACTGTCTGTGGGTTCTCACCCGTGTGCACGATTGCAGGAGACTTCAGGCTACAGGAACAACAGCAGCAAACATGGGGTTTATTGTACAAACGGGGAAAACAGAGAGCTCACTGCAGCCTCAGGTGGCGGCCGCCTCACCCAGAACGCATCGGGGACAGCAGCTCCTTGGGAGGTGCTGGGTGACACCCACAAACAGGCCTCTGAGGCACCAGGCTGAGGCCTCTGGGGCTCCTTGCAGGCTACGTCAGAGACAGGACTGGAGGCCCAGTGTCTGCAGAGTCCTTCGGCTTCTCTTCTTCCTCGGAGGGCGGCTGCTGGTGCTTCTTCTTTCTTCTCTTCTTCTTCAGAGGGCGGCTGCTAGTGCTTCTTTTCTTCTTTTTTCTCTTCTCAGAGGCCAGGAACTGACTTCTCTCTTCTCTCTCCGGAGTCTGGAACCGTCGTCTTTCTTCTCCTGGGGGCTGTGTCATGTCGTGTCTTCTCCTGTTCGGTTCAAACTTTCCCCCCCTCTTCGGTTCAATCTTTTTCTTCTCCTTCCATCTTTTTTTTTTCCTCGGTCCCTCCAGTCCTGGCTTATATCTTCTCCCAGAGTGCCATCCATAAGTCTGATTGGACCATGTTCAATCCTGGAGCTGATTGGACCGACCCTTCAGCTCCTAGCACCTGATTGGTCCATACAAAAACGGCAGTTACTGGGCAGGAGCAACTGCCATAACTGACTCCAGAGCAGCGGGATAAGAGACCCCACCACTCCTGCAGGCACCCAAGCTGCTAAGGCAGCTTGGTTCCGGTAACAATTTTAAATATTATTTTACACTTCAGCAATGTCATGTTTCCTCAAAAATATCTGATATTTTACATCATTATTTTATGTACCATAGTTTACTTTAAATACTTTATTTTAAATGCTTACTTGATATGCATTAAAATAGACCATTTAGTCATAAACACAGATGCCAATCCTAACTTAGTAATTCTCAAACTTAATCCTATATCAGAATCAGCTCTATTCCTTTAAAGAACATGGATTTCTGTACTTCACCACCAGTTTCTGATTCAGTAAGACTTTTTGTTACTTATTAATGACCTCCTAAATGGGAATGCGCTTCATTAGTGATTAAAAGCAGATTTGGTAAAGCAGGGCAAGCCTTTAATTTCCTAGTCCTTCCATTGAGAAATGGGGATCTCATGTTGCAAAGCACTTTTCTCATCTTGTTTCCAGGTGACTTTATAAAGCTTTGAAACAAGAGATGCTTCCATGTTCCTTAGGTTCTGTGTGAGGAGTAAGTACCACATGTGTTTCTCCATTACATATATGTACACAGGTCTCATGTCTCATTAAATATGAAATACTTATACTGACCTCATTGTTTTTTCATTTTATAATAAAGACAAAGTTTACCTTTAAGTTGATCCATTCATTCTTTATTTGAAAAGCTAATTTGGGCCAGTTATATTTTGGTTGAAGATATTTTAGTCATCAGCATTCCTTTTTCTGCAAGAGAAAATAGGTGGGTCCAGATAACTCTTTTTTTACCATAGGCAGTTACCATGGAGAGGTACTTATATTAAACCTCAGATGATGCATGTATAGCTTAGAGAAAAATCACATTTGAGAGCCATTTTAATTTTCATTGCTGTACATATATAGAAATAGAAAAGAAGACCTCCCTGGTGGTGCAATGGGTTAAATCTTAGCACTATGAAGCTATCCTCAGCCACTTGAGCACAAGTTCGATCTCCGACCAGGGAACTTCCCACATGGCACAGCAGACCTCTCTTGTCTCACCCACTGCTCCCCTCAGCAGTGTACTTCAGTAGATCTGCCTGTTCTGCTCCCCACTCTGTCTCTGGTGAATCCTCTCACCCTCCCATACCTCTGGCTTAAACTCCAGCTCTTGTATGTCTAAATAAATAAATATTAAAAAAGTAAATAGAAAAGATAAGGATACAAACAAGTTAAGCTATTTCTGAACTTGCATTCACATTCAGAGCCTAACTTTTATAACTACTTCTAAACTTAGAGTCATCAGTGGTAATGATTTTCAACATAATATCATACTCCATGTAAAAATTTGTGAAATAATTTAAAAACTTTGGTGTTGGTTTTTCATTTGAAAATTGTAAATTTACTTCTCCTATTTCTGAAGTGTTTATTCACCATGTTTCCTTCCCTCTAAAACAAACAAAAACATTCTTATAATTTAAAAGTGTTCCATTATCTACTTTAAAATTATTTTAATAATTGTAAAACCCCATAAATTTATGATGAATTTGATTCCACATATATTCAAATATGAAAAAAAAAGACATTTAAGAATCATGAAATAAGACATTTGGTTCCAGACATTTTTGAGTGTGTGTCAAGAAAGACAATCCAGTTCCTTAGCTACCTAACTCTTAAATTTGATTTATTCCTCAACCCACCCAATTTAATCTTGGTTATGTTAAGGCCATCAGAAACAATAGACTTGTTAATTTTTCAAAATGTTTTATGTAACTATATTCATTTTTAAAATTTCAGTATTTCGCCTTGTTTCCACATGCAAAACTGCTAATTTTATCTTACCTTATTTTTCCTTTTTTTTTAACATCAGCACTCAACTACAGAGTACTATTAGATGCATTTGTAACATCTCTGCAAAAGAAGAGGTCTTTCGAACCCTAAACTACTGCCCTACTGAAGTTGTCAACAAATTCATTAAAATACTGTCCTTCTACTCAAGTTATGTTTTTTTTTTCCTCATTGGTGAAAGAAATAGAAACTGATTAGCATTATGTTATCACAATCACTGTATTCACATTTCATTGGCCAGACCTCAGTCACATGGCAACACCTACATACAAGATTTATTATTAATAATCAGCAAAATAAAAACTCAATACAATAAAGTTCATCCTTTGTTTATGAAAAGTCCAAAGAGGATTGATGTTGGTTGGGTTGGCTCCAAGAGGATGCTGAAAGAGTAGACTCCATTCCACAATTATTCATAGACCTAGGATAATGGAGATGTTATTACCTCTAAAATGTAGGTAGAGAAGTACCATGTATATTGTCACTCCAGCCAGTTGAATGAGTATAGAATATGAAAAAGCAGGCATGGAAATTTTCATGAAATTTGCACACATCATTTCAACTCATATTCCATTACTTAAAATTCAGTCAAGTTATAAAATATAAGGAAGATTTTTATGAGTCAACTACTGCTCAGGAAGAGAAGAACACATTTCAATAGATAGACATGAGCCTTTATATAACAATATAAAAATTTAGTATCCATTAATTTAATCTAAATATTTTTTTTACCTACTACCCAGCGTCTAAATATTTTTTTAATTTTAATTATCTCAGTACAGTTAATTTTATATATGGGGATTAAAAATAACAACATATGCCTACAACTATTTGTAAACCATGGAGCACCAACAAATGTTAAGCATTATTATATTATTACTAATTTTTGTGACCCTGGGCAATTACATATGTGTGTACATATACATGCATATGTATATATAATAAAATATGTTGTATCAACTAATAAACCTCTATACAAGGTAAGCTTATCTGAATTTTGCATTACTCAGTCATATGTCTTTGGAAATTTTTAGAAACTACTCAGAGTTTCACTTTATCACAAGATGTGTTATAATTGCATCTATATTATACTTAACATGATATATATATAATACATATATGAATATACATGATTCATATATGTGTGTATATATAGCTCATATCTATGTATGTGTGTGTGTGTGAACTATCAAACACTGGAAACACAGAAAGCACTCAACTGATGTTTCTTCCATCATTCAATTATGTTCTATCTTTGCAATGTAGAGAGTTAATTCTTGCAAAACTTCAGGAAATTGCAATGTTATTTTAATGGGTTCTAAATATTTTCTGTTTTGATTTAAAATGTATTGCAGAACAATTGTCATATACTTAATCTGACTGACAAGAATTTATGCTTAAGGGCCTCCCTGGTGGCCTAAGGGGTTAAGTCTCAGCACTATGAAGCTATCAGCAGCCACAGCAGCACGAGTTTGATCTTGACCAGAGTGTTAACCTACAGGGTGCAGCAGACCTCTCCTGTCTCGCCCTTTGCGGTGTAGGTCAATCAGTCTGCCTGTTCTGCTCCCCACTCTGTCTCTGGTGAATTTTCTCACACACCCCTGCCACACACCTCTGGCCTACACCCCAGTTGTTGTAGGCACAAATAAATAACTCTTCAAAAAAAAAGGATTTATACTTAAATGTAATGTCTTTATTAAGAACCTATCATGTTCCAGACACTATGCTAAATACAGAAAAATAGATATAAACAAATGTGGTGCCTTCTTCTGTGCTTTGTGGAACTTTGATTGGAATTGATGCAAAAGAGGTGAAATATGCAAAATAAACAATGACAACAAATCAGCATGCATTATTAAAGGAAAGAGAGGCTGAGAGACTGTGGTAATAAAAAAATATGACATATTATGTTTAGCTAAGTTTTGTAGAAATATAAAATCTCTGCAATCGTTATTTTAGTTGATTGAGATAAACTAATGATGCAGAGAATGTCCCAGTCAAAAGAAATGCTATATAAAAAAATAGAGTGAGAATTTATAGTTTTACATGCTTAAGGTACTGACAGTATATCAGTATGTATACGGTTGTTTATACAAATTAAGATTGAAATACTATGAAGAACATATTTTGGAGAAATATATGGTGTAGCAAATCACATCAAGAAAATTTCTACCTTGGTACATCAAGAAAACAACTTAATATCTCAGACATCTCATATTAATTATTTACCACTGATGGATGCCTTATTACCCACATAACAATATTATTAAAAATGGGTGGACAGAAAGCACATGGTGTTACCAGAATTGGAATAGGGAGTATAGAGAGGCAAACAGCAGTGGCAGAGTGTACAGCTGCTGTTAACTGTATTGAATCATAGAATAGGCAAAGGGTGGTCTAGATTTTGAGGGCACACATCTCTAAAACCACTTTAGAGAGGTGAGATGATCCATGTGCCACACACCCATCCCAAAGCTGGAGATGATGGTGAGACTATGAATCCCTGCAAATAGCCACTGTATACAGTGGTGAGCAACACTCCTCCCCCTCATGCCTCAGAAAAGCACAGAAACTTGTTCCTAGCCAGAAAAAGCAAAACAAAAAAAAACTTTTCCCTCAACTTATAGACCACTACATTTGGACAAGCTCTGCATGCTGTTATAAGACTTGAGGTTGGGTGGACAAAGATCTGCTATATCTGCAGCTACAGCTGCTGACAACTATCTGGACATCACAAAAAGTACAAACTCCATCTCCCATTTGGACTTGCAGGGTTTTTCCAGGTTTCAATTCTGCCCCAAACAGGTAAGTTATAAGCACCATAAGGAACATGATGACTGGGAAGATGTTGAGTGAAACTGTCAAGCAGTTAGCTTGACAGTCCCAAAAAAATGTCTATCACGACTCCATATGGACCCTAGGGACTTTCCCCTGACTCATAGACAAATGCAGATGGTAGAGTACTGTCTTCTGCTATTAAACCTCCTCAAAAGAACACTGATTGCTGGTTCAGTCTGGAGTTGATATATCTAGGATAGTGGATGGCTAGGTTGGTGGACTCAAAAGCACAATCTTTCCTACTGCTCAGGTTCCTGGGGTTTCCCTGCATTCCTGGTATACCAAAGCAGGGCAAGTGTTGCCCATGATAAGAAACACTGACTATTGGGCAGGTGCTTAATTGATGTCAGGTGGGAGTCATGGAGGTTGTTTGACAGCCACAAGAAATACCAGCCCTTCCCTAATTTAAGCCTGGGAGACATTTTGAATAGCTGATTACTATGCAATGTACAATTTCTTGAACAACTTCCTGCACAAACATCCTCTTGACCAATCTACTTGAGAAGAATCTCTGAGAAAAGACACTACCAGCAAAACTTAATGAAATAAGAATGAGGTCATTGCTAAATGTGCAGTTGAGGCATGGATCTCTTGGAGGAACACTACCGGTTGTCCACATTTATCAGCCTTCACAAGATGGTAATTGATGATCCATCTCTCAGCTCAAGTGGCTGCAGCAATGAGGGATACTTTTACAGTCAACAATCTGTTACAAAATCCTCCAGATACTACACATATCCAGCTCATACCCTAAAAATTTGTTCGTGTATTATCACCCTAAACCAGCTCTTGAAATAGAATCATTCTGATTAGTGATGAGTTTTCAACCAATGCATCCATGCCCAATGCCCTTGGCCAGCAATTCTAAAACAAGGCTGTCACAGCATGTCTAAGGAGAAAAGCAGCCTATCCCAATCCAAAGAAATAGCATGAATCAAACAGAATGAGTTAACAGAGGATTCATCTTAATGGATCACAACAACACCTTGGGAAAAATCCCTAATGTAACAGAATTAACAAAACTAATGGAAGAAGATTTTAGAAAAACAGTATTAAAGATTCTTACTGAAATTAGGTTTAAAAATATATGAGCAAAAGTATAAATACAGAGGAAGAGAAAACATGAAAACTAGATCAGGAGGGGAAAATCAATAGATATATGCTCCTAATGATGAAGTACCAAAATATGTAAAGCAACCATTAAGATACCTATAATCAGACACTGGCAACAGTTGATATTAGTACGGGAATTGAACACCCCGTTTACAGCAATGGACTGATCCATCAGATAGAAAATCAATAATGAAGCAGGCTTAAATGAGGAATTAAAAATATGTATCTATAGGCTCAATAGACATGTATGGGGAACAGTACCTGAGCACACATTCTTCTCAAGTACACATGGAACTTTCTGAATATAAATCATATATTGATGACCAAAAAACATTAATAAATTTTTTAAAAGCATATCAAAATATTTTCTGAAAACAATGAGAAAAATTAGAAATCAATCAAAAAAGAAAAAAACAGAAACTAAACAAACAAACAAAAAAACATATTACTGAATAACTACTGGATTAATGAGGAAATTAAAGGAAAAAATAAAAAATGTTTGGAGACAAATGACGTAAACAAGCTACCAGAACCTATGAGATTCATCAAAAACATTACTGAGACATGTTCATAGTAATAATGGCCCACAACAAAATCAAGAAAAATCATTGTAAATAATTTAACCTTATATTTTAGTGAATTAGAAATATAAAATCAAAAGACAGTAGAATAAAACAACAAATATCAGAACCAAAATAAATAAAGATTTCAAATATTTCAAAATACTAATAAAACCCAAAGCTGGTTCTTTAAAGAAAAAAAAATACGCAAGATAAGCCTCTAGCTAAGCTCATTGAGAAAAAGAAAGAAAATTCTAATAATAGAATTAGAAACAAAAGGGGAGAAATTATAACAGATGTCACAGCTATAAAGAGGATCATAAGATTACTTTGAACATCTTTATGCAAACAATTTTAAAATGTAGCATAAATGGACATATTTTTAGAATCATACAACCTCCCAAGAATGAATCAGGAGTAAAAATTTTAGCGGACTAACTCTAAGCAAGAAAATTGAAACCATGATCAAATATCTAGTTATCTAGATTATTTGGGTCCACTATGTTGTTCTACTAAACCTTCAAAGATATATTAAAGCATAACCTTCTCAAAATCAATCAATCAATCAATAAATAAATAAAAATGATATGCCTCAAATTTTATTTCCTCATACCATTAGAAGACAAAGATATCACAGGAAAAAAACAAAAAGAAAACTATAGTCTAATACTCTGATGAATACAGATGTAAAAATATTCAACTTAATCTTAGCAAAAAAAATAGTCAACAGTATCTTAAAAGATCATGCATGATGCCAAAGTGTGACTTATTTATTTTATGCAAGGATGGCTCAATATTAACAAATCAATTAATGTCATACAAAAAAATAAACATGATATGATCTATGTAGAGGCAGAGAAAAAATTTGAAAAAAATCGAACATCCACTTATAAAACTAACTCCAGCAAAATGGAGATAGAATGAACATACCTGCTTAATGTACAGAAGGTGGAGAAGGACATCATGCTAATCCTATATTTAACATAGGATTAGAATTCCTAACAAGAAAAATTAGGTAAATATATGTGTGTGTGTATATATATATGTATATATATTATATAAAATATATATATATAATATATATAACATTATATATAACATTATACCCAATATTATACCCAATATTATATATAATATACATGTAATATTACAAATTAGAAAGTAAAACTAAAATTATAATTAAAATTAAATTAAAATATATTATAATTAAAATTAAAACTAAAACTACTTACAGATAATATGATAAGATAAATAGATAACCCTAAAAACACCATTGAAAATTTTAGTGACAATCAGTACAATAAAGTGTTAGTCTGCAAAGTTAATGTACAAAAGTCTTGCACTGCCAAATGCAAACAAACCACTAGAAGTGAAAGAAATCAAGAAACAATTTAATTTACTATAGCATCAAGTTAATTTAGGAATAAACTTAACAAATGAGATGAAAATACTGTACAGTGAACACTATGAGACAGGGTTAAAAGAAATAAAATAAAATACAAGGAAATGTATTCAGTGTTCATCAACTGGAAAAAATGACATTTTTAAAATAGCTTTCTTACCCAAAGCAATAAAATTCCAGTGGTAATATTTATGAAGATAAAGCAAACACTACTGATATTTGTATAGAACTAAAAAGACCTAGAATAGCGAAAGCATTTCTGAGAGAAAAAAAAAAAACAGCATGATGCCCTCAGACTTCAAATTATGAAACAAAACCATAACAATCAAAATATTTTGTATTAAAATATAGCATAGAAAAAATTACTTAGAATGAAGATACTAGAAATAAACCAATGTTTATACTGACAATTTATGGCAAATGAGCTAAGAATATAAAATAGAAAAGAGGGAAGTCTATTCAACAGATGTTGTTGGGAAAATTGGACAGTCATATGCAAATAATGAAATAAAATGCCATCATATAGCATACACACAAAAAAAAACTGAAAAAGAATTAAAAACTTGATTTGAGACAATAAGCCATAAAATATGCAGAAAAAAAGATAAGGAAAAACTTCATGACATTGGGAACAGTGATGTCTTTGGAGACCCAAAACCAACAGCAAGGAAAACAAATGCAAAAATAAACAAATAGAATTATATCTACAAAAAAATTTCTAAGAGTGAAAGAAACTATCAGGAAAATGAAAGACACTATAACAAATGGGAGAACCTTTGGAACATCATGTATGCAAAGAGGGACAAATACCCAAAATCTAAAAATAGCCTGTGCAATTCAACAGATAAATAAAATAAACCAATAAATAAATGAATGAAAGAGGTAAACAAACACTTCTCCAGCAAACATACATAGATGACACTGGTCAACAGTGAGATCATTACTGACTTAAAAGGCCCTAATCTATAGTATCTTGGTGTGCTGAACATGAATATAACCCTGAAAAATTTTTATTTGCTCTTGTTTTGAAGAAATTTCATGTAATTCATTTTATATGTTTCACTGTGTCAATTTATCCAGTGAGACTGCAAGAACAGCCTAAATCAGCCTAGAATGATGTAATATTGCATTGCATTGGATAATACCATCATGCACACATCATCAGAGTTGATTACATCATTTTCTGATACAATGCAATACTACTGCCAGGCAGCTGCTGAAATAAGCTGACATCAGCAGTGCACTAGGTAAAGCACTGTCAGAAAGGGTGAGCAATGAAAATATTTCAGACTTTGTGTGAGACAGTTTAAGCTACTGTCACATAGAACTGCTACTATTTTATCCATTTAGGCACAATACAGAATAGTAATGCCTCGAAAGTGCATTAATAGTGTGGACAATTTCTGCTTTATTTGTGGGGAAGTGACATTTAAGAAGGCTTATCATCTTTACTTCAGATGCAAGGCTGGTGACCAAGACAAGCCTTGGGCCCCACATATATGCCATGCTACATGTACAACACAGCTTTCCCAATGGTTAAGTGGCAAAAGACCATCAATGCCATTTGCAGTCCCCATGGTGTGGAGAGAGCCAAGCAACCACATAAAAGACTGTTCCTTCTACTTGGTTCTCCTCTTTCTGGCGGAAAAATGAAGTAAAAGAAGTCGAGAATAGTCTACCCAAACATCCCGTCTGCATTGAGACCAGTTCCACATGGTGAGAGACTTCTTATTCCAGAACCTACAGCAGAATATTCTCTTGATTCATTTGATGAGGACAATGGTGAGGCAACCTGTTCTCCTGTTCCATCAGTGTGCAGTGATCCAGATTTTCATTGTGGTGCATCATCAACCCCACACAGAATAACACAGGAAGAACTAAATGACCTGGTTCGTGATTTGGACTTATCCAAGAACAAGGCAGAATTGCTAGGACCAAGACTCCAACAATGGAATCTTCTAGAAGATGTCACAATGACTTTCTATCGAAAGCAGCACCAGCAGTTGGAGAATTTCTTCAGAAAGGAAAGTACTCTGGTATTCTGTTCTGATATTGAGGGCTTCATGAATGCCTTACAAATCACTCATGAGGGGCCTCCCTGGTTGCACAGCGGTTAAGCTCTGTGCTGTGGAGCTGTCAGCAGTTGGCAACGCTAGTTCGACGCCCAGCCAGGGAGATTCCCATATGGCATGGCAGACCTCTCCTGCCTCGCCAGCTGTTCCCCTAAGCAGTGTATTTCCCTCAATCTGCCTATTATGCTCCCCGCTCTGTCTCTGGTGAACCCTCTCGCCGCCCCATGCCTCTGGCCTGTGTCACAGCTTGTATGCATGAATAAATCAATCGTAAAAAAAAATTTTAAAAATCACACATAACCCACAATGATGGAGACTATTTCTAGACTCTTCAAAACTGAGTCTTAAGGCTGTGCTTTTGCACAATGGAAACCATCTTCCATTTATTCTATTCCTGAACAGCTATACAAGAGACAAGCAAAGAAATCTAAGAAGTAGTCTATGACTTGATTTTTTGCAGGTATTAACCATAGACCTATTACTATTGGCATGCATTTCATGATGTAAACATCTATTTATTGCAGATTACAGAAAAAATTAGAGCGAAAATTAGAATTTGACTGTCATATTTGTGTTGAGCATATACAAATTGATAGGAAATGACTAACTTTATTTCAGTAACACGACTTTTGAAAAAATTTGTTGACCAGTGTGATCAACAAGTCATGGAAAAAATATTTGTTATCGGGCCTCCCTGGTGGCGCAGTGGTTAAGCGCTGGGCTGTGGAGCGGTCGGCAGCAGCGACGCGAGTTCGACGCCCGGCCGGGGAGAATCCCACATGGTGCGGCAGACCTCTCCTGCCTCGCCCGCTGCTCCCCTCAGCAGTGTACTTCTGATCTGCCTGTTCTTCTCCCCACTCTGTCTCTGGTGAAGCCTCTCGCCACCCCACGCATCTGGCCTGTACCCCAGCTGTATGTATAAATAAAATAAATCTTTAAAAAAAATATTTGTTATCATTTATCATTAGTGAAATGCAAACCAAAACTACAATAAGTTAACATCTCACATCTGTGATAATGCTCTATATCAAATGGACCAGATGCAGTGATTGATGGTGAGGAAGTGGAGAATAAAGAACTGCATATATTGGTGGGAATGTAAACTTGCTCATAATATATTGAAAGCTTTCTGGAGGGTTCTCAAAACATTAAAAATATACTTACAGTAATTCAAAGTGAAATATGAATGCCTATGTTTGTTGAAGTACTATTTATAATAACAAAGTTATGGAAACAAACTAAGTGCCCAACAACAGAGTATTAGATAAAGATGTGGTATAGATACTAACGAACTACACTAAACTATAAAAATAGATGGTCTTGTCAATGCAGTAACATGTTTGGAACGGCATGTAATTATGCTAAATGAAATAAGTCACAAGACAAAAGATAAATACTGGATTATTTCATCCATATGTAGAATAAAAATCAAAGCAAATGAATAAACAAAAGCAAATGGAACACTTGAAATCTGGCTACAGGAATAGAGATGCCAGAGGAGAACGTGGGAGAATGGGACCAAATTGGGGTTGTGGTTCAATGCACTGTGAAAGAAGATTATTGCTGCTTTGTTGATGTGGATCATAGGATAACACATTTGTAGAGTTGTGAACCTATATCTTTTAGTTGCAGGAACAATACAAGATGCTTCACAAAGTTCCACTATGGATCAAATTGTGTGTAAAATAATGTTATCTCAAAAAAAAGTTGTGTCTATTATTTTTTAAATTTGAAATTAATTTTAGAAAGAACATATTATGGGACTTGTATTTTTAGAAGGGCTTGTGTATTTTACTCTAAGCACAATGAAATGTTACTGAAGAATTTCAAGTAAATGACAATTTATATTTTAAGACTTATCTTGCCAATAATTATAAAAATACACTGAAGCAGGTGAAAAGAGTACAAATAAAGTAAGAGTGTTGTTTCACAAGTCCAACAAGTGATAGTTGCCTAGACCAAGATGTTTGCAGTGGAGCAGAATAAACATATTTTGTTTATGAATTAGCAAAGAATAAAGGAAGAGGAACAATACAAGATGCCTCACAAAATTCCACTGTGGATCAATTGGGTAGAAGGTGATGTAATTTACTTAGTCAAGTTACAAACAGAAGAGGTATAAAGTAGTATCTATATTTGGATAGGAAAAAACAGATATGTTAAATATAATTCTAAAAGGATTTCAAATAGGTAGCTAAATATTTTCCCTTGAACAGAAAGTTTTTAGTATCCTCATATTTTTGAAGCATTTCTAATTTACTAGATAGTGAATTATTTACATTTATTATAATTAGAAGCAATTATGCATGAAAACATGGAATCTCTTAAGAGAATATTATATTTTGGGGCATAAATATTGTTTAAGATTTTTTTATATTAAGGAACTTTACACAGTATAATAGGATTCATGAAAATTCTTGCTTCATATTCAAACCGCCTCTAAATTTTATTGTTATTTTAAATTTATTTATTTACACCATTTAAGTTCTTGAATTGAAGTCTGGGTACTAAATGTTACAGTCCCTTTCTTTCTTGTTATTACATCAAAATAGTGCATGATTTTGTCTACTATCTATTTATCTAACTAGCTACCTATCTATCTACCTACCTACAAACCAACCATCTATTAATCTATTATCTATACACACATACTTACATTTCACTAAATGATTAAATTATATATAATCATATGAACTATGTAAGTAGTACATTGATAGTGTACTAACTAATCATAGTGTAATCTTTGGTATAAAGTGAATTTATCTGATATTTTAACAAAGAAGTGTGAGGGTAATAAACATGACTTTTCTAAATAACAGCTAATTCTAAAGAGGAAGATTAGAGAGGTTTGTCTCTATGTTCAATTTAATTCCAAATTTTTTACTATTAACCATTATATACTATATATTCTGATGTTGTAGTAATCACATATCTAAAACTGAAGTGCTATTTAATGTTCATTATTCTTATATTTGTGTGTATAAGTGTGTGTGTTTCATAATATGAAATAAAAAGACAAACTATGGACTATATTGCATGCATTTTGGACTCTGAACAGTTAATATTATGAAAGATCAAAAGTCTGCTATCAGTCAATTCAGCTTAAAAGTCTTAGTTTCCAGAACTATAAATTTAAAACAAAGATAGGTAAGTACAATACAGATATATCTGTGTAAGGCATATGTAGTTTTCTAAACATATTCAGATTCAACATGATATGTAGAAATCAATCAAGTTGGTGTAAAACTTGAATCACTGGTTATTGCAAATTGAGCTTTTAATTTATACCTCTATGTTAAAATATTTTCCTCAAAAAAGTTAATTATTTGAATGATTTATAGAACTAGTATGTAGGCTTTCCTCACAATATATAGCTGAACAAGTCATTAATTTCATATAAAGTTTTTCTTTTACAGGATTATATGAAAAACAAATAGATACATATGGATATAACTAGGAAAGATTAACTAACAATAGTATGAAAAGTAGCATAGAATATGCACATTACCTAACATGAAAGTCATATAAATGTGTTAATAAAATCTATTTACACAAAGGTTTTATAAAAGAAGGAAATGAATGTCATGGAAGGTTACACTCCATGAAATAATTTTATCCTGGAAAATGTTGACCATACCTTTATTTATGACGTATTGATATTCTATCTACCTAAAGCTACTCCCTGTTTTCACCCCCCTAGATGTAGTTATGTTTTTTTTAATCATAGTCATGTTGATGCTATTTAACATTCTTTAAACTTTTCTCCAAAGGTATGTATAATGCTTCCTTTACACTTTGACATTAGTCCATGTTTTACTTAAAATACATGAGACAAAAGTTCTAATCTTGGAAATGTTGACCATAATTAATGTGGATGTCACTTGTCTAATGCTAGTTAAGTAGTGAGAAAGACTGAATAGTCTTTAAAGCAACTGGTAAGGAAAATGTTGTTTTAATGGTATTTTAAGGATTTATATTTAAATTTGTTTTGAAGAAACATAATAAAGAATGACGATTTAATAAAAGTAAGATTAGTTATCATCATTTATTGATTACTTTCATTGTTCTATTCTATAATGTTTCATTTATAGCTAACTCTATGCATTTGACTCCTAATTTAGAGATGTTGAAACACAGGACATATCAATTATTTCCCATTTGGCAAGGAAGCAAATGTTAACTTTTATATCTTTAGATTACCAACATTGAGAGCCTACTTCGTATAATATACTGTGTTAGGACCTTTCAGAATTCATGTTATAACCCAGTGAATTGCACTTTTAAGTACCACTTTTATAGTAAAGTAATTCTGAATGACAATGGAAAATTTCCCTGAGATCGAACAAGAAATAGCAGAGTATGATTTCCTATATCTCACTTTCTCTTAAATGGGTACAGCTAATTTTTTAGATAATTACAAATAATTAGGAAAGTAATGAGTATTCATGATAAAATATATCAATTTACCTACATTATAGTTCTTATAACTATCTTCTGCAATGGATGGTCTACTAGATTTTCAGTATCAAACTTTTGTTATTCTGAAGATAGAGAGTATAATAGAGTGCGTGAGTTTGAGGGTATAATAACCAACATAAGGTTATCCAACAGTGATGCTAAATTTTTCAAATAAATGAAGCAATTTGATTTTTCAAATTAGAGAATAATATCTAGATATTATCTTTAATTAATTAAGTTTAATGAGTTTGAAAATTCCTGCATCCTCAATATTCACAACTAGCATCCACTTCCATTCTCAAAAGTACTATAGTGTAGAAGATAAATTACAATGATTTTATTAGCTAAAAGATATATGCTCCAGCTGCTACAAGGCTGTAGACAACAGTGAAAAATAGACAATCAATCAAAATTTATTTCTAAAATGTAACTTAACAAAGGAATCAAGATGAAGAAAAGTTACATGATTTGCTCAATGTGACAAAATATTGCCCAGTGAAGTCTTCATTTAAGTTTCACTTCAAATTTTATAAATATTTTTCTTTATTGGTATATAAATACCAAAAATTTTAGTATAAGACAGATGGCAGGACCTTAAAGCCTAGCTACTTCCTGTACTTGGAAGAGAGTGTTTGTTCAAAGAGAACATGATGTAATAAACTGAAGCATTAGAACCCCATTAATTAGCTCCCACTGATTCTATTCTTGACAGTTCATGCAAATGACATTTGCAATTTTACCTAAAGATATTTTATAAAACTACTTCATTTTACATATGTGTTTAATAATGTTCTGCAGAAATCACTTGTGTCTGATGTTGTCTGAATTACATCAAAGATCATAATCAATGCCGTCAGCAGTTTTCATTGTAGAGACCTGTACAGCCCTTTGTAATGTTAATAGCATTGTATTACTAAATTCAAATAGTCAAATATTTTGAAACAAATATTAAATTCAATTCAAAATTAAATATTATGAACTGGATCAGGCAGTATACCTACCTAGGTCTTATACTCATCATTGGTGCCATTTGTTTAGTCAAAGAGGACTCAAGTATCCAGAGAAATGCTCATCTTTCCAAAAATGAATCTCTTTGTTTAATTTGCAAGGAATGGAGTAAAAGCTCCAGATACCCACTTCTACTTCTTTATACTTGAAATATCATTAGCATGCTCATCCCTGATTTTGTCTAGTATGAATTGCAATATATCTAGCTGTTCACACATTAAAAATATAAGCCTCCAGTCATGTTTTCATGACATAATCATAATTCTCATAAGTTTCTTTCTAAGTATTTTATTTTGTTACCATTTCTCATCTCTTCACTTTTGAACTGCCCCCTTTGGAATTGTCAAATCATCATTATAAAAAATACTTGTCCTATATAATCCTTCCTGCTTTTATGGAAATGTACTTTCTCCTGAGAACACCAATTCCTATGTAGTTTTTTCAAGTGCCAGTTGGTTTTAATTCAGAGCAACACCCTTCTTCCTGTATACTGCTTTGTTCATAACTCCACAATGTAACATTATTAGTCAATTCAATCTGTGATACACATAACATTGTCTACAATACTTTATATTTTACTATTCAATTAACTTATTATTTTATTGACTCCAAACTCCTTCCCTCGGTGATGGAGCGCCAATGCCTCCATCACCGAGGGAAGGAGTTTGGAATCATTATTTATGTGACCTTATCACTTACGTTAGCCATTTCAATGGCTATTTCACCATCTATATAATTGTCTCCTACTGTACTAAAACTCCACTGTCAATTATTATAATCATTTATTACATATACCCTGAACTCTCTTAACCCTCTTTAACTTCATTTTTACCTCAGTAAAAGTATCAATCTGGTTAAATCTAATTTCCAGTTATATTGCACTTAAGCACAAAGCCACTTGTTTATAAACAAAACAACTTGTAAAGCAAAAGGGTGAGTTGGATTTGGTATATCTACCTAAAATGATCAAACATCTTTCATTTTGATGCAAAGGGATCTGGAGTAAAATAAACAAGGAAAAAATGGAAGTAGATGAGGTCAGAGATAGCATGAGCAGCTCAATCATCAAATAAATGTAGAGGAAAACTTTCACTCAACCACAATGACATCCTTGCTGATTTTAAAATAGAGGAAATACTGTAGCTCTCAGAGTCTTGGAAAATATTTTCCCTCTAAATATAATACCCTTTCCAAGGAAGTCCTTAATAAGGACTAGCTCTAGTTATATTTGCAAATAGCATTCCTAAGAAATTACAGAATGAGAAATGGACTTTAACTGTTCATATAGTTGAGTTACACTTTAAAGCCATGTAATAAGTCAATTATTTTTTAACTACATTAGATAGTAATTTTTGATGGTACAGTTGAGAATGGGTTGTTTGATACAATTTATAATGTCTTCTACATAACAAAATTTATTTCCATTTTTTCAATCTTGGATGTTGTGCTTTATTTGAAAATTTCTAAACCATTAATACTTTCAAAACCAGTTTTCAAAATATATGCTTATTCTATTAACCAGAACAGTATATTATGTAATATAATTGTAATATAAAAATGATTTGAGGATATATTTATACTTTAGAGAGGCAACATGAAGTAGGATTAAAAATTGAGTTAGACAAATTTCTGATAAAATATTTCTTCAGTTTTTTACTAGGACATTTGTAAATCTCGCTAAAACTTTTTCTTTTTCCATCTTTAAAGGAAGAAACTGGTGAGATTGTTGCAAGGGTTGGAGATTAATCTGTGTGAATGGGCTTGGATAAATCTGACTCAAGAAAGAACTTTGTATATTTAGTCTATATAAATAATTTATATTATTTATTATATTGTATTATTTTATGTTATATCATATTATATTTATTACTACTTATTTGTCCTATTATTTTTATTGGGGAAGAATTACATCTTAGGTAGCGCTATATGATTTATGAGTATGGGTTCACACATCTACACACATATGTACCATACCACACCCTTTGAAAAAACACAAATAATCCTCCACCATAATCCATTAGAGCCCCTTTGCCAGTTAATCCTCAACATCTATCCTTCCCAATTGGTAACCACAAATGTACAGCAGATTTTTGGGTTTGTTTTGGTTTAGTTTGTCCTTTTGTTTTGTTTTTTTAAATAATATATATGAGAAAAAAAATCATCCAGTATTTATCTTTCTCTTTCTAGTTTATTCTATTTAGTTAGGTCACCATCATTCCATATGTTTTGTCACCAGTGGCGAAATTTCATCTTTCTTTTTATAGTTAGATGATATTCTATGATCTATATGTAATACGTCTTTATACACTTATTTGTTATCAGAAATTAGGTTATTTTCATACTTTGGCTATTGGAAATAGAATAGGAATGAACATTGGAGTATATATATACTTTCAAATTAGTGTTTCCGTATTATTCAGTGAGACAAAAAAAGTGGGATTGTTCAGTTATGTGGTAGATTTATTAGTGTTTTGCAAAACCCCATATTGTTTTTCACATAAGTAGACATGACTACATTCCCACCAAAATTGTAAAAAAAAAATTGTGTTCTTATTTTCTCCACAACCTCCAAAATACTTATTGTTTCTGATCTTTTGATATAAGTCATTCTCACAAATAAAAAGTGTGATCTCATTATAGTTTCAATTTGCATTTCCCTAATAAGGGATGATATACATAATTTTCTGTGTCTATTTGCCATATGTATTGCTTCTTCAGAGAAGTGTCTGCCTAGAACTTCTGCCCATTTTGTTTATTGCTGGATAATCTTATTATTTTTATTGAGTAATATGATCTCTTATTTATACTGTGGATATTAGTCTTCAGTTGGATATGTGATACAAAAATTTTCTCCCATTTTGTAAGATGGCTTTTCATTTTAAAGATAGTTTTTTTGTTGTGTTGTTTATTTTTTTCTCTTCACAGAAAATTTTCAGTTTGATGTACTGACATTGTTTATTTTTGTTTTTGTTTTTTGTGCTGTTGTAGTTCGGTCTCCCAAATAACACCCTGAAGCCAATGCTGTGGAGTGTTTTGACTGTGTTTTCTTTTGGGTATTTTGTGACTACAGTTGTTATACAACATTTTTAATCAATTTGAACTCTTTTTTTGTGTTGTGTGAATAGCAGTCTCGCTACATTCATTTATAAGTGGTTGTCCAGTTTTCCCAACACCTTTTCTCCATGTATCATCTTGGATACTTTTTCATAGATAGATTTGTTTATTCCAGGGCTCTCAAATGCATTTCATTGGTAAGATTGGCAATTCTTATTCCAACACCATATTATTTTGATCACTGTAACTTTACAAATATTTTGATGTTTGGAAATGTGATACCTCCATATTTTTTTTCTTGGTCAGATTGCTTTGGCTAATCAGGGTAAATTTTGCTTGTATACATATTTCATTAATGTTTGCTATATTGTTATGAAGACACCATTGAAATTTTGATATCAATTGCTTGGTGATTGTATATTGATTTGGGTAAGATGACAATTTTAATAATGTCAGTTTCCCCAATTGATGAGCAAATAATATATATATCCCCTTTTGTGTATGTATCTTCTTCTATTAACAATGTCTTATAGCTTTTGTTATACAGGTCTTCCACTTCCTTTAAATTTCTTTGTAGGTATTCCATTCTTTTTTAAAGTGATTGTTAATGTGGTTATTTTCTCCATTTTTTCTCTTCTAGTAAATTGCATATAGGAATGTGACAGGTTTTTAAACACTTAATTTGACACTTAATTGTGCTGTTTAATTTTTCTAATTGTTTTAGTGGAATATTTAGAGTTTTCTATATGTATTAACAGGTCATCTACAAATAGTGATAATTTTAATTCTTCTTTCCCTATTTTTAATATTTAATATATCTTCTACCCACAATGTTAATAGTTGTGAAAGTGGACATCTTTGTTTTATACCTGATCTTTGACTTCTATATAAATTATTTCTGCTATAATTTTATTTATAATTCCTTTCCTCCCAATGATTTTTTTTGGTCTCATTTCATCTTTTTTTCTAATTCCCTAAATTGTAATCTTACATTACTTATTTCAGGTCTTTCTTGTTTCTTGATATAGGCTTGCATTGCCATTAAAGTCCCTCTTAATACTAATTGTACTGTATCTCAGAGGTTCTGGTAACTTGTATCTATATATTGTGTAAACAATTATTATTTTTAATTCTCCCTTAATTTTCTTGTTAATCCAGTAGTAATCCAGTACAATGTTTCTGAGTTTCCTCATAGTATAGGTTTCCCTGCTTTCATTTGGTGATTAATTTCTTGTTTGATACTATTGTTATGCTAGAGTATACTTGATATGATTTTAATCTTCATGAATTTGTTGACACTTCTCAACAACTTGTAGCCTGTCATTGAGACTGTTTCATGTACACTTGAGAAGAATATGTACTCATCTTTTGGGGATTAAAACACTATATAAGTTCATCTGATCTAATATTTTACATAAGTTTGTTGCCTCCTTATTAAATTTCTCTTTTTTTATCTGTCCATTCATGTCAATGTAGTGCTGAAGTACCCTACTATTTTTGTTTAGTCATCAGTGTCTGCTTTTAGTTTAATAGTTGCTTTATATTTTGAAGATCCTTCATCTAGTTTATATATATTGATGAGTGTTACATTATCCTTTCTTTACGGAGCACTGAATCATTATATAATGTCTACTGCTGTCCCTTGCTAACAATTTAGTTGGAAGTTTATTTTAACTGGTATAAGTATGCCTCTGACATTTTAGGGTATCATTTACGTGTAGGATTATTTTCTAATATTTTACTCTGAGCATTTATTTATAATTGGAACATGAATGGATATCTTAGAAATAGAAATTTGAGTAGATTCTCTTATCTAACCACTCTTTCCCTTTTGATTGGTGAACTCATTGAATTTACAGTAAAATGGTGATTATTGACATAAAAGGATTTGCTGCTGCCACGTTCTCGTGTTATGCTCATATCTTTTTCTTTTTTTTAAATTTTAATGGACCTTATTCTCTTCAATTTAGAATGGAGAGTTTGTTTCAACATTTCTTATAGAAGAGGCCTGGGTTGATAAACTCCTTCAGCTTCTGTATTTCTTGGAAAATCTTGTTTTTCCTCTCATAACCTCTTTTGTAGTCTTCTTTTTTCTTAAAGATTTATTTATTTATACATACAAACTAAGGTACAGGCCAGAGGTGTGGGGTGGCGAGAGGGTTCACCAGAGACAGAGTAGGGAACAGAACAGGCAGATCAGAAATACACTGCTGAGGGGAGCAGCGTGCGAGGCAGAAGACATCTGCCGCACCATGTGGGATTCTGTCGCACCGAGCTCTGCTGACAGCTCCACAGCGCAGCACTCAACCACTGCGCCACCAGGGAGGCCCTCACAACCTTTTTTGAGCATTATAAAATACCTACAAGTTTTTGATTTTGAATATTTTTATTATACTATTCTGTTGTCTGTTGACCTGTAGAGTTTCGTTGAAAATATGATGAAAGGCCTCCCCGGTGGCGCAGCAATTAAGCACTGCACTGTGGAGCTGTCGGCTCAACAGTGCACAGCACTGTGGAACTGTAGGCAGCTGCTCGCGAATTTGATGCCCTGCCAGGGAGATTCCCACA